>PVJH01009312.1:0-79921 GCA_004026705.1 Nesogale talazaci | reverse complement strand
GCCCAAACAGATTCAAGTTTGAGTGGTTGCTACTGGGTAATTCTTCCTTATTAATGAGGATTGGGGACAAGCCCCGGGGGCTTTCTTGACCTAGCAGAATGGTCACAGGGGTGGACGCTTTTCTAGGCAGGTGAATAGCTCTGTCAGACCCCGAGTCGAGTTTTGTGCCTCAACACGCACAGCTGTTCTCTTATCACTGTTCTTCCCAGGCTGTTCCCAGCAACCTGAGTGGCAGCTCCATCCCAGAACCAACCATGTAAGAGAGAAAGAGAAGCAAGAGAGCGCTGCTGTTGATTTCTCAACTCGACCTAATTCTCCATGAAAGTCACTTGAGAAGCTTTAGCTCGGGCAATGACAACGCTCTCAGGACAGGGGGTGGTTTTCCAAAGGAAAATGAACTAGTACCCAACCTACAGCAGAAATCGGTTACTATGGAGTTGATTCAGTCTCAAGTAGAATTGTGCCTGATAGAGTTCTCAGTGGCTGAATTTTTTCTAAATTCAGCCCCGTGAGTGTCCAATGCCAAGAGGAAGCCAAGAGGCTTTCCACTTCCACGACGACGTAAAAGCTCAGAAACCCACCGGGGCAGCGCTAGTCTATCTTGCAGGCTTCCTACGTGCCAGCATTGACTCAGTGACAATGAGCTTGTTTGTTGATTTGTTTGAGTGCTCGGTAAAGGAGTCTTAGTTGTGTCGTGGGTTATGTGTTGGCCTGCTAGCTTCCCGCCTTTCTGAGGGTGTAAGATGAAGTGCTCTAACATGCTGAGATTTACAGTCTCAGAAACCCTCAGGGACAGGTCTGCCTTGTACTACAGCATTGGTTTGAGTTGGGATTGGCTTGATAGCATTGAGTGTGTGGGTTCTGTAACTTAAAAAATCCAACCAAGCGACTTCTTCCTTCCAGGTAATGAACATATTTCCCTTGGGTGCCATAGCTGTATGAGCACAAACCAAAGTAGCACAGCTGAGTTCATGGGCAATCCTGTTTAATTTAAGACTGGGCCTTGAGGAAGTTGTTGCCTGTTCACCATTTCCAATTTCCTGTCTCTCCTCTCCCTTCAATTTGTCCAAAAACCAGATCCCTAGGGCTTAAGCACTCAAATGCTACCCGCCAGGTTGGTCAATCAAACCCACTAGCTGCTCTGAGGAGGACCGTCATCCGGGGCAGATCTCCTCAGTCCTAGAGGGTCCTGATGACTTGAGACTGACTTGACAGCAGTGGGTCATGGGTTCTAACCCTCATCTTGTTGTTGTAGATTTTTTTTTGGAAAAGAGAGCAAGGTTGTACCTTTGCTAAGACTGGCCTAGGTCCCTGGCGGACAGAAGTGGCTAAGTGGGAACTATTAGTTGAAAGATTTGAGGGTCTAACCCATCCAGAGGTGCTGTGGAATAAAGACAAGGCTATCGCCTTCTGAAAATCAAACTCGAGAATTCTATGGACCATTGTGGAACTCTGAAAGAGGTAGGTGTGTGTGTGTGGGGGGGGGGGGAAGGTAGAGGGGTCTCTGTGAATTGAAATTAACCAGCCAGCAACTGACAACAATCCAGGCATGATGGTAGGTACAGCTCTGGCCTATCCAGTGGGGGTCAGTTCCCCTTCTGTTAGCCAGCTCCCACTTGTAGCTGCTGAAGTCTGCAGACTAGATTACCTGGCCTGGAGACTTGCTCTTCCTATTGCCTAACTAATTTCCCCTTCCTCTCTGCATCAAACCAAGGTCATACACAAATCTGGGAGCCCCGACACAAAGGACAAGGTTTTATGTTCTGGGTGATCTTCTTGACTGGAAGAAATGTAAATCATAGAGCAATGTCTGGTGATTCAAGGCAGGATGGAAATGACTATGTGGTATGATCAAGAAGATTTCTTCTGCTGAAGAAATCATGGCCCTCTCTTGCAGATCTAAGAAATTGCCTCCCTTGGCACTCCCTAACCCCCTCTGGCCTCCCCCTTCTGAAATCAGAGTAAGGCTGCTTCTTTGGGGGGTTACATAAAAGAGATACTTGGTGCTTGCGCTCTGTGAGATCCAGCTGCCTGATTTTGTACCCTCAGGCAGAAGATGCTTTGTTAACTGACAATACCCCTTTCCTTTTGCTCATTCTGGGAAGAGCGTGGAGAGTGAGTCCCCCACCCCCACCCCATCCGCTCTTCCACAGAATGCACACAGCCTGCATATAGAATCACAGCAGAAGGACCAAGTATCGCTTCTGACTACACTCTTTGCCAGCATCAATTACTGCAGTCAAAGGAGGAGGGGTTGTAAGCTAGAAGGTGAGTGTAGGGGTCATATGCCCTTCAGCACATTCATTCTTGGGATTCATGCACAAACTATTTCACACAAACAGAAGGAGCCACCCAGGCCTTGATCTTTCCTCCATGCATGATAAGGCATTGCATACCAGAAGGAAAAAAAATGCAAAGAAAAGTGAAAAATCATCATATACCAGGAGAAAAGATCCCGTCGCCAGAACCGCCAGGCCAGCCAATGATCTCTCTCATTTTCTTTAGGGTGACGTATTCCAGAAGCACAAAGACCGGAGCAATTTCATAGGTGAACCTGAAATGTAACGGCCACATTTGATGGCTGTGAGTCAGAGAAAGCATTCACCACTTATGTTGTCTATCAAAGTCTCTCCCCTTTTGGGCAGCATGTTGCCAAATGTTTTGATTGTTACATTCGGCCAAGAGGAAGATGGTGTCCTCCAGAAGGGTTGTTTGTTTTTTTATGCCTCTACTGTCAAGAGCTTAAATCACTGGCAGAATGCATGAGGACCGTTGATCATGTTGCATGAATAATGAACAGCAGAGTAAGGCTATTTGAAGGCCAACATCTGGTTCGATTTTTTTTTTTTGCGTAATACATAATCATAAATACAAATGTCCTCCCCCAAATCCCTTTTGTGCTTTAAAATTTTTGTATAGAATTCATTGCAAGGTAGATATGTCAAGGCTATTTTCTATTAAGCAAGGCACGAACCCTCATAACCCGAGGCACATCTTACTATTTTAGGGGCTACTTAAAAAGAGACTTAAGTATGGGAGCTAGAGTAGAGGCTACAGAACAACAGTGACAATCATCCCGGACCACACAAGAACACATGCAGTTACTTACATGTTTGTGTTTGCTGTGGATGTCAGCCAGTCGGCTGCTAATCCAACCATATCTAGTCCAGTGGAAAGTTGATTAAAATATCTGGGGTGCCCTGAAGAAACAAAATGGAGCACCACATTCAGGATTGCATCCAACAGAAGAACTTGGGCAGATCCTGCCGTCACAAGTGTTCCACATGCAGAAAGATACACAGACACTCCCTCTAACAAGAATGACAACCCACTTTAGGTTTGGGTATTCCTTGAAATGTGGCTTACAGTCTGCACATCCCTGAATTGTCTACCATTCTTTGTATATTTGCCAACTGAAGATGCTGATATAATAGAAAGGACTGCAAAGGCAGACCACTTCCTGTTTAAACACATGCTTCCAAGAACACTTTTGTTGTTGCTGTTGTTGTAGCGGTTCTGATAATCAGTCCTACCATGACATGGGAGAGGCATGCCAACATTCATAGTAATATCGGTGACGAATGCCTGATGATTACCAGAGATGGGGCAAAAGGGAGAAAATAGGACACTGTGCTGAATGACTTGCCCGGGATTGAGGATGTGACAGTTGTCCACGGGGGCCCTAGACAAGCTCAAGACTTGCCCCTTCTTCTCTGTCAGAAGATTTGGCTGCAAACGAGAGAGCCCCTGATGGCTGTGAATGTAAAATAAAGCTGCCTGCCGCAGCCACCCTCACTGGCCTGTCAACCTAATACATGAAGATACGGTCAATGGAGTGGAGAGTCCATTAGCAAGGCTTATCTAATTAGCTTCCAGATTTTGCTAGAACTCTCCCAAGGGGGTTCACATCAGAATACTCTTATGGCTATGAGCTTACAGGGCGATTATAAACATTTCCTTTGAAGTCTGTCCCCTTGTTAGGTCCCATAAAAGCCTAGCTATCATTTGGCAATTTGCTTACCAGCAGGAAAAAAAAATGGTAAGAGTCACCATGATGGAAATGCCATCTGATCGGGAAGGTATCTGTCACCAGCTGGACACCTGTCTGATGCTGGGAGGTGTGATAGGCGCTGGTAGTCGGCATGGGGAAACAAGATAAAGGCGGGCAGTCGGGAAGGCAGAGGCAGGAACAAAAGTCCACTCGCCGTTATCTCCCTGACTGGAGAGCTCTCTTATCAGCCTCAGACACGTGGCTGGAGAATTAGATCCCGAGGGAAGGTGGAGAAGCAGGACATTATGAAAGGGTTGGCATTCCTGTGTCTCTAGTCCATCCTCCGGCTGTGCCCAGTGCCAATCTATATCCTTTTGCCCTTTTCCAGGCCCTCTGAGGCTGACCCCTGTCAGTTCACCCATCCTGGGAATGTGAGAAAGCCCTTCTTGTTTGGCCGCAGCGGCTGCTTCTGCCATCTGGAACAGCCCTCTCTCCTCTCTGCCTCATTGACTCCCCCTTTCATTACCGCTCCCAGCTGAAGCCAGTGTCTCCCTTCCCTCCTCAGGCCCCTCCATTTCTCTTCCCTTAAGCCTTTTTCTTGAAGTGAGAAAGTCATAAGGATTAGCCAATCTATCCATTAATCATCTCTCCCACATCTATATGAAATTGAAATTCAGAAGAAACCTGTCTCTAAGAGCCTGTGCTGCCTCCACCCTCCTTGCTATGAATAATATTGTCTGATTAATATTGTGGGGGGTGGAGGGGTGTTCCAAGGTGTGCGTGATTGACCCCAGAGTACCCAAAGGCAAGCCCACTTCATGCCACCTTTCCTACACTCTGTTCAGTTTTTTTAATTTATTTTTTAATGCCATTGACCTTTCATTTCAGTCAAATCTTTCCCGCCTCTGTAATCTTGCCCACTGAGAAAGATATACAAATGTAGAGGGAGATCGTGAAGGTGACCATTTGAGATGGCACCATCCCTTCATTTCTGCAGAAATAGCCACTCACTCTTGTTACATTGGTTCTTTCTCTTCCTCTGACCCCCTCCTTTGGCTGCCCTGCGAATCCAGCCAGGGAGAGAGAGAGAGAGAGAGAGAGAGAGAGAGAGAGAGAGAGAGAGAGAGAGAGAGGTGGTGAGAGACCTCCCTTAAAGATAGGGCCACCAAGCTGCCAGGCCACCCTCAGCAATCAGCAGCTGTTCTTGCTGCCCCTGTGGGCCCTGGCACGAAGAGCACCTGCCTGTTTGAGGATCTAGGCACACATCTCCACCTTTACCCTTCCCAGCCAGTCAAAGGGGCGAGTCAGACCTGGGACTGGAAAGCTCTCAACCACTCTGCCTTTGGGGGTCCCCCCACAGTTTAGCATAAGATCCCCGAAAGATCTGTAGATGGCAAATTACGTGCCTCAGACATCTCTGATTCCAGTGTCCAGCTAGATAAGGAGCGAGCAAAAGTTGGGTCCAGGTTGCTCTTTCTGTTTTGGCAACGCAAACACATGGACAGCCTCATGCCTCGGCACTCCGATTCCCTTTGTCTGATGGTTTGGTTAAAAGACTCAAGAAAAGGTTTACCCCTCTCTTCTAAAACAAAATCTGATGACCCCTATAAATGCTAATGATCTCGGAAAATACCTTCCTCTCTGCAGGTTTCTGTTCCAACACTTCTTGTAGAGGTAATTTGAACAATACTTGAAAACTTCATTTAAAATACGTTTTTACTCCCTGCTGTGCCTGACACCTCCGTGGGAGTCAGGTAAAAGAATCTCAAAAGAAATCCAGCAATAACATGTATCTTACAAAAGAATCTGGTGCAGAACACTAAAATGTCTGATGATAGCAGCAATGGTGACTATTTTGACAGGCTATAAATAGCCCTCGTTGCCAGATGCAACAGTTTTAGGATGGGAAAAAAAAAGTCAGTTGAAAAGAGAAGGGGACAGTTTTAAATGTTTGTAATGCCATTTTCAGGGAAAACGCCAGAAGACAAGACTAAATAATGTTTGAATAATATTGGGACACCAAATTCATATCCATATGACTTGCTTTGAAAGTCCAGCTTAATCAATCATATTTTCATGTGCTCTTTAAATAAACTGCAGTTCATTTTATAAACATTGTGGCAAAATCTAATTGCTCTTTCTTTTCTTGACACTAACTGGAACAGTGATAGACAGAACTGTTACTTGCATTGATTTGCAATTCCCATGATCTTATCTCCCTCAGTTGGATTTCAAATACTCCCAGATTTAGAAAGTGGGTATACAAAAACATGTCTACAGATGCTTTTTGTTTGGGTAGCAATGAAAACGATTGTAGCAATTTGCTATTAACATTTAAATATTACATGAAGGGAACGGGTCAAATGGAAAATGAATTATTTTCAAACTTGTAATTGCAAATACATGAAAAGTGAGTTTGAGGGAATAAGCTTCATGCCTGGTGTCTGCATCATGTTGACTCCCCTGAACATTAATTAGGGATATTGAATAAGCCTCGAAAAACCACCCTCCTCAAAGTAGGTTAAATTCACCGTTAAATTCCTTTCCCTGTGTGTTCAGTTCTAAATGCCAAAGGTAGATACACAGATTTCCCAAAGCTTCGTTGATGCAAATCTTTTCTGTTGGCATAAAGAAGGTGTCCAACAACACAAAGTCTCAAAGTAAGTGTCCTTAAAATGTGTGTTATTGTTGATTAGAATGATAGGAATCCAGCAACTAAACTTTTGCCAAGTTACACGGATCTGATTTCCATGATAATTAAAGGTCGCAGACTATTTTACATTTTTATGTGCCGGTACATGTTTTAAAGGGGACAAATCAATGTAATTCCACAAGCCCCTCCTTAGCCCCCCCCCCCCCGCAGAAATTCATTCACAACTATTTTTTATTGTTTTATGAGTCACCATGCAACCTATGTTAGAATGATCACAGATAAGGTAGAAGATGAGAGGGGACTCCTGACCATTGGCAGAAATAAATAGCTGCCACTGTTGATAAATTGAAAGGCATAGAAAGTGCCCAGATAAACGTCACACCAGAGGCTATAAAATGGGTAGAGAGTAAAGAATGTTGTAAACCCCCCCCAATATTTAGTCAATAAGGTGTTTTTAAAACTGACTTTAGAGGAAAAATTTTTCTTTATCTTACCTGCATAGTAGCAGCAAAGACACTGTGTTGTATCATGGCTGAATTCCTGAACTATGTGAATCTTGTATTTCCTTTTGAATATATTTCTTTAAAAACAAGAACCAACCAGGCATTCAGCCTTGAAGGCTGAGATCTTTGAGAAAATACCAAAAGGTTATTGAACCCTGTGGTTCACTGATTACACGGCCAGCCATTTCTATGCCAAAGAAATCACTGATATTTCGGATATATATATATATATGTATATATATATATATATATCAGAATATTGTATATATATCTCCATCTGACCTCTGCTGACAAATAATTACTTCCACATTAGTGGCTAATCTCCCTGGCCCATTATGTGCAATGTAAAAACCTGACCTTATGAATTAGAATCTACAGAATGGTCATGAATTTTAAAAAACAGGTTAATACCATAAAGTCTGTAATATTATGAACTTAAGAAGCAATCACACGACTTGTAGCCCAAACCAAACTCCCTGCTCTGGCGTGGACTCGGACTCATAGGGATCTCACACAGTGTCCCTGCGCGCCGCCAGACACTGTAAATCTTTACACCTGGGATGTCGGATGGGTTTGAACCAGTGACATTTCCGGTTACCAGTCTCACGCTTACCCGACTGCGCCACCAGGTCTCCTTTGCATTAGCAGTGGAGGGTGCTTTTTTGTTATCAATCATTCTAGGAACCATTTTTTTAAATGACCGAAAATAGGTGTGCCATTAAAAAAATATACCAGCCACTCCACAAAGCAGAAATCATTTTATAGAGAAGATAAAACTGTGAAATAAAAAGGAACATTTGATTATTTCTGATTAGACAATACCTGTTTTAATGGCGTATTTTAGAGTTGTTCGGCAATTCATCAAAATGTCTTCCAAATTTTGCGGTTGGTCTGCTAATTCCCAATTATACTCTTGAAGAAGCTCATTAGGGTAGTGGAAATCAATCACTTTGGTGGATCTATCAAAATTTTTCACCACATACTGGAGCAAAATGTCCATAACATCTTGCAGAAATGCCAGTGTGGGTCTTTCCCCATCACAAGCCGGCAGCAGATCTAAAGAAGGGAATGCAAAGACAACCTCTCAATTTTACTATGGAAATCAATCATTCAGCATTCTTTGGGTCTGACAACGTCTCCTTCAACGAGATTTTGAGCGCAACAAAGACAAGGGAGACAGAGACAGGGAGCTTTTCTTTAAAGCTTTTCTTTAAGCTTTTCTGCAATGTGAAAACAATGACAATTCCGAACCCCCAAGTTAATTTCTGTATTTCAATAACCAACGTCGTTTTTTTTTTTTCCAAGAGGACGAAATTCATCTAGCCCACAGGGTTCACTCTGTTATTTCCCGGTAAACCACCTCGAAATATTGATGGGGACAACTCACGTCAGAAACGTTCAGCAAACCAGACAAAACGGAAAGCCCAAAAGGTAAGGCTCTCTAGCCCAGGACGAAGAAAGCCAAGTTGGCGTGTGCTCCCGCGCGCATGGGTGGGGGGTTGGGGGGAGTGTTAAGTGCTTGGGCGCAAAGCTTAGCGATCCGGCCACGCGAGAAACAGATCGTTCTAATAAGAATCCAGAGGATTCTTACGCTAGGGACAGCTAGGGAAGCTGAATCCCCCGACTCAGGGGCCCCAGTGACATGGGGAAGCAGACCTCCATCCCCACCCCCCACCTTCGGGCTGCTTTCATGGAAGAGCTTCACGACCCTAGACCCTCCTTGGAAAGGGGCGCGCAGCGCCTCGCAGAGACCAAGGTCGGAGCTGGCTAGGATTCCTTCGGTCGATTTCCGCCTCGCATGCCAGCCCAGCCCGCCTCCGCCCGCCCCCTCGGCGGCGCCTGGGGCCGGGGGCGAGGCCGCGCGGGGGACAGCCGCGCGCACCGGGCGCTTACGGGCGCCTTTACCTGTTGCGTGCAGCAGCTCGTAGTTGACCTCGACCTTGGGGCAGCTGCAGGGCTTCTGGTCACAGGCGCAGACCGGCTTCCCAGCGGCGGCCCGCGCGGGCTCGCTGCCACCGCTCTCGGCCGGCTTCTCCGCGTCGCCGTAGAGCAGGGCTGGGCAAAACCACAGAGCGTGGCCAGGGTCAGCCGCCCGCGCCGCGCAGCCCCCTACCCGTCCCGCCACTAACAAAGGGTCCGCGTCTGGAGTGGACCAGTTCGCCCGAGGAGAGAAGACTGCTTCGCCTCCGCGGGCACCTGGGCGCCCGGCCTGGCCCGCACCCCTCTCTCAGGACTGGGACACTTACCGCACAGCTTGTTGCCGATGCCGCCCGTGAACTTCTGGGCCACCTGGCACCAGGCTCTCGCTGGAAGGAGAGGCGGACGACCCGACCAAGAGGCAGAAAGAGAAAAGCAGATGGGTAGGTGAAATGTGTTGCTACTAGAATCATGTCCACAAACTCTGAGCTGAAGAAGGGGGCTCCTCCGTCTGGCCTGACTGCCCAGGTTTCAGCGCCGGAGGGCAGGAGGGGGTGCTCACTCGGGAGTCTGGGGCTCAGAGCTAGGTCCTAAGGACAAACCACCCCGGGCCTTCTGGACAAGTCTCCCAGGCGCTCATCGTTTCTGGTGCTCCCTCCCTGACCTCGCCTGGCCTAGTGTTCCAGACACAGAGGCTGTCCCCTTGTTCCCAGACTCCCCTTTCAAACCACCGGAGGAGTAGCTTTCTTCTTCCCGCCACCACTACGTCCCTCCCTGGGATCCAGACACCAAGATGGTGGTAGCGTCCCAGCCTCGCAGAATTTGATGGCAGGGAGACTCCGTCTGCCGTCTATGTAAGGTTGTCTGCCACAGGCTTCGTGAAAAGGCTCTAGTCTCTCCGAGGGTCTTCTCCCGGGACACGGAGCTGACAGGGGCTCAGGTCTCTTGGGCGGTCAGGGAATGAACCATGCCCCAAACAAGGCTCAATCTTCGAAGTTTCCAGCTGTAGGTGGACCCCCTCACCCGATCCCCCCACCCCTTCGTTTTCTCGGTGGCCTAGCACATCTCAGTCCTTCCACCAAGCTGCCCGCTGCACATCCGGGGCGCTTACCTGTGCCTGGGTTCTCTGGATCCCCAGAGCCATCTTCGGACCCGAAGGACCAAAAGCCTGAGCCGGGTGATGCCATGAGCGCGGCGAGACTGGAGCAGGTCGCCGCCGAGTGCGAACTGCCTGCGAGCTGTTCTGGGCTGGGGCCTGCGCGCGCGCGCGTGCTTGTGTGGCGGGAGGAGGGCACCAAGCAGGGATCGGCGCGGTCGCGCAACCGAGGGTGGGTGTCACACAGGGACAGGGAGCGTGCGTGTCAGCGTGTGCGTGCGCGGGCGTGTGTGGCGGGGTTAGGGCTTAGGGCCGTAGGAGAGCTCCGGCAGCCGTGGAGGTGCGGGGAGCGAGCAGGGCGGTGTGTATTAAATAGGCAAGGACCTCCAGGGGTCCTTGGAGCCGGGAGACAGCAAAGCGCGGAACTCCCGAGCGATCTGGAGGAAGAGGGAGCCCAGGGAGGCTGGGTGAGGGGGCGGCGGAGGGGGGAGCTGAATCGTGAGTGCCAGGCGCGAGCTGGAGTCAGAGCGAGTGGGTGGGAGGCGTGTAGGCTGGCGGCGAGTGGGCGCGCCGCGTGAGCTGTCCAGGGTGCTAACGCGGACGGCGGTTCCAGGGCCGCACCAGAGACGGGAAGGATGACGGTGACTAGTTTCTTACATGCACCGCTGGGTGTCTTTTCTGAGGTCTGGCTCCCGCTGAGGGGAAGGAGGCGCGAACGCGTCAACTTCCTCCTTGCAAGTGCTGGGGTCGTGGTGACCTGGAGAGCCTGGGTGGCTCGGTCCCAGTCAGGTGCGGTTTCCAAGCTTGAAGAAGGGACCGTGGCGGGGTGGGGAGGATGGACATCAAAGGCTGAGGGGCTCATTCCAGCTCCTTAGTGGAGCCTCGCGTCTATCTACAGAGAAGCGCCATTCCTACGCAGCTGGGCGCGCAGTCTTGGGACCCGCCGTCCAGGTTTTGACAGGGAAGAGACTGCGGATTGAAGTAATTAGAATCCACCCTGGAGTCTAGCTGGGCAGAACTGGGGCTAGAGGGAAAACAAACCATTGGAAAGTTCTTGGAAGGGGACAGGGGGTAGAGAGGCCAGAGAGTGCAGAAGGATTGACAAGTGAGAGGGACTGGGATCCTGCTTTTTTGGTGACCTTGACCCAGGAGGCGTGGAATGGGCTGCTTGCTTACGTTGTGATGGGAACCGGTGTGTACATGGGGGGAGGCGAGCACCAGGCGTCCGCCTATGCCAGCTGGAATTGCCAGAACCAAAGAGGAAGAAAGGCACTGCCCGCGGGGCCAATGATCCTCCCGTCCCCACCCAGGAGCATCATCACAGTATTGGGGAAGATGACAGATACTCCCCATTCCTGACTGCCTCCTGGAAAGGACGTGGGGGCGAGGGGTCTTTAGGACCTTCTAGGGTTCCCATCGGAGGATTTTCTTTCAGTAGCTTTGTGAAACAAAGGGGGCCTGTGCTGAAATTCCAGGGCCCCTTCTTGTTACTTCCCCACGGAGCCTGAAACGCACCTCTCCGCTCTGGACGCTGCAGAAAGAGGGCGAAAGTGACCCCAGAGGAAAGGGTTTACATTCAGCCTCAGCAGGGTCTGCCTGCCAGAGCCTAGGGCAAGCACCTGTCATTGCCATTGCTCACAAAACAATTCTTCCTGGGCCCTCCAGCACCGGAGACCTTAGCTGCTGCCAAAGCAAAGACCCTCAGATGGATCCTGGAATCTTTGTACCTGGAGCTTCTGTTAGGGGGGTGGCATCACCAGGACCTCCTGTGACCCAGGGCAGACCCCTTGGGGGGGGGGTCTGGTCAGTTTTCTCCACGAAGCCTTAGCGTCTTCCCATGAGTGCATGAGTCCTGGAGGAGTCTGAAGACTCCGTTGGCCATTTCCGAAGAAGGCGTGCTGCGGAGTGAACTGTCTGGACCTGAAGTGAACCCAGACGTACTGTGACGCCCCTTTCCAGCTCTCCAAGAGCAGTAACTTCAGCTGACACAGGCAGCAACCCTCCCGGGATGGGAAGAAGTGGTGGTTCAGCCCTTTGCATCTCGGGCAAGAAGGCTTCCCAGCTCTGGTCCTAGCAGGTAGATACAAAGCTGGAGAGAACTGTCCTTTGTTTAAATCTTAAGGCAGATCCGTCGACTGTTTCTCTGTAAGCGAGCAGTAGGCATTGCAGAACCTTTCTGGCGCTAAATTCGTGGTCTAAAACAAAGATTCTCATACAAAAGAGTGTAAGCACACAGACAGGCAGAGGAGTGAATGAATTAACACGAGAGATAGGAATAATCCAAAACAAAATCAAACAAAGAAACATTTATGACTGGAAATAATCCCGGTTAAATTCCATTCAACACTCTTCCCGCCCCAGTGCTTTGAATCTAATGGTGGTATTTCTTTCTTTTTTTATTTATTTAAACACACCCTACTTCAGATGTAGTCTGGGATCGGATTGTCTCTCCTTCTCACTCTCCCGACGGCAATTTGCTTTATAAAGACCTTCATTTAGCAAACAAGCCACTCCTCCCTGTCTTGGCTGGGGAGTTGGACAGAACAAAGAGCTCCTCCGGGAGGTAATTGTTACAGTTATTAATTCACAAAGGAGCCAGCTCCCGAATGGGGATTCGGGGCGGGCCAGTGGTGGTGGGGAAAGCGTTCCAAAACCCTTCCCCAACCAGGGGTGACAGACCCGCGCGTCAGTGACCAGCAGTCCAAGGCGGTGTCCTAAATCACCGACGGTAGGTGGTTTGTCCGGATATCTCATTGCAGGCCAACAGTGCTTGGTCCAACATTTCCTCTGGACCTCGTGGGAAAGGACAAGAAGCCCTCAACCGTATATAAAAGGAAATCGGGAAAGCCCAGGCTTTTCCAAGACAGGACTGGCTTCTTGTAGGACGCCTGTTGACGCCTCTTTCCTAAAGGGGCCGGCTGGGCGGGCTAGGGCGCCGGTTTGCAGCGGACACCCAGGAAACCCGAACTGAAGGCAGGTCGGCAGAGAAGTGGAGCTCGCCGGGCTTCTCTCGAATGGGTCTCCGGGTTGGGGGCGGGGTGGGGGGGCGGTAGATGTGATGGGCAGAAGCCAAGAGGGGCCAATCACTCCCTCCACTCCAATTTTCCGTGACCTGCTCCTTTTAAGCCTGGACCAAGCTCCTCCGCACCAAAGCTGTGCGTCTGCACCCACGAGTGAGTCTTTGCTCCTGGCTCTCCGCCAGAGCACGGGCTGGAGGCTCTGCCCGCGGCCAAAGCAGGAGGCGTGCCCTGGACTTTGTAGCATTTTCCTGCGTACCTCAGAGAGGAGATAGGAGCCTTCTTGGAGGGGGAAGGGGGTGTCTTTCAATTGCTACACTTTTGGGTGGGAGAGGAAGCCACGCCTGACGACTTTCTCAGCCGCTGCACGAGCCCTCATCCGCTCCTCGGAGATTTCCCTCAGCGAGCTCTCTTACTACACACCCTTCTCCCAGGGCAGTCGTCCGTGCGCGGAAGCACCTTACCGGGCTGAGACTTTGTGATTACAGTTCAAGAAATTTTGGATTAAAAAAATGAAAGCGTTACCCCTACAGTGTATTCAGACTCGGATTTCCCAGTTGGAAAGACAGGCACAACGACCCTCTAGGACCGAGCAGAATTGCTCCTTGGCCTGGCCGACATTCCTGGTGATTAAGAACCGCCTGCTTTGAAGTCAGCGGACTGAAAATTTGGTAGAATCCAGAGCTGTTTGAAACGACCCATGACAGGGTTTCTGAGGCTGTAGATCTTTATGGGAATAGAGGAGATAGCCCGATCTTTCTCCTGAAAATTAGTTACAAGAGGGCCAGAAGGTGTGGAAGGGATGAGGTTTCAGGCATGAAAGAACAAAAAAAATCTTATCATTGTGAATGAGGGGGAATGCAGAGTGTAGGCAACTGGACACCCCTTTACAGAAGGGTAGGCAGGGAGGAGTATAGCACCTATGAAACATACAACTTTCCTTTAATTCTTAAATGCTCCCACCATCATGATCCCTATTCTACCTTATAAATCTGGCTAGACCGGAGGATGGACATTGGTACAGATAGGAAGTGGAAACATGGGGAATCCAGGACAGACGATCCCTTCAGGACCAGTGGTGAGAGTGGCCATACCAGGAGGGTGATGGGAAGGTAGGGTTGAAAGGGAAGCTGATTACAAGGATCTACATAGAACCCTCTCCCTGGGGATGGACAACAGAAAAGTGGGTGAAGGGAGACATCAGTAAATGTAAGATATGTATGACAAAATAATGAATCAAGGGTTCATGGGGGCTGGGGGACAGGGAGGGAGGAGTTGATACAAAAGGCTCATGTGGAAAGAAAATGCTTTGAGAATGATGACAACAAATGCATAAATGTGTTTGACACAGGGTGTGTATGGATTGTGATGAGTTGTATGAGCCCCCAATAAAACGATTAAAAAAAAAGAGGGCCAGAAGATACATCTGGGGATTGTGCATTGGTAGCAAATACGTGTTTTGTTTTGTGTTTTCAGTCACTTTGCATGTTTGATTGGGGTAGTTGTGGTGTGCCAGGATGCTAGTAGGGGAGGAATTTTGTTCCCCAATAAAGACCTCCTTTTGCACCACTCCCTAGGACCTTGTCACCATTATAGTCAGACACTAGGAGCCAGATTCCAAAGAAGATCTGCTGGGCCAGTCCCCCCAAGGCTTTCCAAGTCGAACTTCCTTTATTTAGTAGCTTTAATTTCCACAGAAAGAGAAGGGCAGACGTTTGCCGTTGCACTTCCTAGCCACACGCGTTCTTCCAGGACACAGGTCGCCTGTGACTCTGCCAAGGGCCTGGGGCAGCCATTCCCAAGAAAAACAGGGCATCTTCGGGGGTCCAATTGGAGAAGGGACCGGAGCTCTGCAGAGCACAGGAGTGCACAGACCATTGAGCAAAGGGATCCAGGAGGGGCTGGGGAGCAGGAGGCCCCCCACTGGCTGGCCGGTTAGAGTGGAGGGTGGGGAGGCTGGGCTTCGGAGGTCATCCAAGGGCTCCCAGTTCTTGTCTTTCCATACTGCTAGGCAGGCACTAGGGGGAGAACAAAGCAGGTTGACCTCTTCTTAAGTCAAGGCCAGGGCTTCTGCGCTTCCTGGTGCCAGCGCTGCTCCAGAGGATAGCATTGGCCCCCGTAGACCCTCTGGCTCCAGTCCTTTCAACAGAGGCAGCGGGGCCAAGCACTACAATTGCTGGACCAGGCGCCTGCGCTGGGAGGTTTTGCGCAGGAGTCTCCGGTAATCATAGGGATTGGCTCCAGGCTCATTTTCCTTCTCCTGTTCTTGGGGGCTCCTGGACAACTCATACCTGTAAAGAAAGACCCAGGACCCGATCTTCAGAAGGGCCACCATTCGAGGCTCACCCCCTGCCAGCCAAGCTAGCCAAGTTCCTCCCCTCCCTCACCCCCCCCTCTGCCCCCTCCCCCGCCCCCTTCCATCAGAAGGTCCAGATAATGGTCAAGACATTCAAGACATGAGCTGACGTTCAGAGCATTGAATAAGAACCTTGGGTGGTGTCATGCAGAAAGGTGAGCTGCGAATAATTTGTAACCTACAAGCACATAGGTACTTTTTAGTATCGTAGTTGGTTTTTTTTTTTTAATCGTAGCGTTTACGCTTTGAGCTGCGGCCCCAAGGTGGGCAGTTTGAAACCAGCAGCAGTTCCACGGAGGAAAGACTGGGCTTTCCACTCCCATAAACAGTTACAGTCTCAGAAACCCACAGGGGCTGCTATGACCATTGACTCCATGGCAGTCAGTTAGGAAGCAGCTTAAAAAAATCATTTTATTGGGGAGTGGAGGCTCTTGCAAATCTTATGACAATCCTTCATTCAGTTGTATTAAGCACACATGTACATATGTTACCATCAATATTTCTTTCCAAAACATTTCCTACCTGAACCCTTGGTATCAACTTTTCTTCCCCTCCCACCCTCCCACCCCCATGAAGCCTTTGAGATATATTTTCAGATGAGATCGGGCACATTCAGGGTGGTATGGCCGTAGACTGATCGATGATATATTTTCATTGCTATTTTCTGTCTTACATTTCCATTGTCTCATTGCACTCACATTTCTGCCATTCGTCCTCCTGAGGGGTGGGCTATACACCAAGCTTGTGGTGGGTTCCCCCTATCTCCCCCTTTCTCCTCGCTGACCATGTCTCTACCTTTTTGATATCCCTACTCCCACTACTGTTCCTGAGAATCCCCCCCCCCATTTTATTGGGGACTTGTACAACTTTCTTTTTAAATAATTTATTGGGGGCTCATACAACTCTTATCACAATCCATCCATCCATTGTGTGAAGCACATTTGTACATTTGTCGCCCTCATCATTCTCAAAACATTTGCTTTCTACATAAACCCTTGGTATCAGCCCTTCATTTCTCCCCTCCTTCCCCACCCCCCTGTCCCTCACGAACCATTGATAATTTATAAATCATTATGATTTTGTCATATCTTACACTGTCCGATGTTTCTCTTCACCCACTTCCCTGTTGTCCATATTATATGTTGATCCTTATATTCGGTTTCCCCTTTCTATCTTCTCTTTCCTTCACTCACCCAGTATCAAGTAAGGAGTTTTTAAAAGGTATTGTGGCCCAACAAGAAAATTCAAGATGCCCAAATATACACCCATCACTTTGCATTTTAGAAGCATGCCAATAGCTTTTTTAAAGTACAGCAACAATAACAACAACAATAAAATGATCTCCTTCCGTAACTGACCAACAACTCATAAAAGATGCAGCTGTAGTTCATCTTAAAAGCATATTCAATGAGGTGGGTGAGTCAACTTTCTTGAATTCCACTGAGGCAAACTCTTGTCAATATTTATCTTTACCCTCTGCAGCCAGCCTGCCTGCGGAGGAGGAGGCTGCTCATCAAGACGTAGCTGCACAGTACGATCGACTGATTCATTCATTCTCCCATGCAGCACCCAGTAAGTACCAGCCACCAGTCTAGG
Source organism: Nesogale talazaci (assembly GCA_004026705.1). NCBI lineage: Eukaryota > Metazoa > Chordata > Mammalia > Afrosoricida > Tenrecidae > Nesogale > Nesogale talazaci. The sequence continues at coordinate 62,792 of PVJH01009312.1, read as the reverse complement.
TGATGTGTGAACAAAAGTACCTTCTCAGGCACGTAAGAGCTGACAATGACAAACAAACTTCGGTACTACGCAGAGCAGGCAAGCAGGTGGATGGGAAAGGATGATGGCCTGTGCAAGCCCTTTAATAGAGAGTGGTTAGTACAGGATAAAGTGACATGCAGTGCAAGACCCTAAGGAAGGAAGTAGGTGAGTCATGCAACTCTTTGGGGCACACTTCATCCTTCTAGTGCCATGTAAGGACCCCAAGACCAGAGTGTGCATAGTGTGTCCATGAAATGGTAAGAGATGAGAGGGGATGGGATGGAATGAACAGAAGGAGAGTAGTTGATACTTTAGATAATGTGAAAGGGTGGCAAGGATTTATATTTGACTACGACATAGTGGAGAGTTCTGTAGTTCATGTCCTATAGTTAGGGCACTTCTAAGTTCCAACATGTTGCATCTTTTTCACCACGGGATGGAGAGATGCATCTACAGATTGAACCGTGTGCCCCCCAATGAGCATGACAAACCCTCACTCCTGTCCTTGGGAGGAGAGGCCCAGCAAAAAAAAGGAAGACCCTTTGACAAGTTGGATTGACACAGAGGCTGCAAGCATGGGCTTGAACAAAAGAACAACTGAGAGGATGGTGTCAAGGTGCTGGTCTGGTCCATATGGTGGCTATGATTTGAAACCACCTGAATGGCACCTAACCACAACCACATATGTGTGCATAGGTTTTGTGTTGTTTGTTTTTGGTTTTGTTAATGCGATCTTATCAGTGTGAGGTGTGTCTTCAATCAATCTCTTTTTGAGATATAAAAAGAGCAGATTGGGTACAGAAGAAACAAGAAGGAATAGGGAAAAGATAACATCAGATCATGCTCAAAAGAATGCATATTTTAGTAATAAGGTCTTTATCGGATTTGTTATTGCTAAAGATGTTTTCCCAGTCCGTGGGTTCTCTTATTGGTGAATTCTTTCCATGCACATAGGTGTTTAATCTTCAGTATATCTCACCTGTCTATTTGTGCCTCCTCTGTGTTTGCATCCTTCCCTATTTCTGATAGCCTATGTAATCCCTGTGCCAATGTTCTCAGGTTGGTCCCAATTCTCTCATTGATGGCCCTAATAGTTTGGGGTTTTACTTCGAGGTCTGTGATCCACCTTGAGTTTAGTCTAGTGCATGGGGTGAGGTAAGGCTCTTGCTTCATTTTTCTACAAGTAAATAACCATTTTTTCCAGCACCACTTATTGAAAAGGGCATCTGCTTTCCATTTGATATTTTTTAGACCCTTACCAAAATCAGTTGTCTGTATGCTGGTGTTTTTATTTCTGCGTTTTCAATTCTTTTCCATTGGTCTCAGTATCTATCATTATGCCAATACCTTGCTGTTTTGACCACTGTGGCTGTATAGTATGTGCTAAAGTCAGGTAAAGGAAACCCTCCCACAGTGTCCTTCTTCTTAACAAGATCTCGGCTAATTCTGGGCTTCTTCCCTCTCCATATGAAGTTGGTAATCATTTTTTCCATTTCTTTGAAGAAAGATGAGGGTAATTGTATTGGAATTGCATTAAACTTATACAGTGCCTTGGGTAGAACTGACATCTTTACTATTGAGTCTTCCGATCCATGAGAATGGGATAGGTGCATATATCTATATGTGACAATGGGGGAGACAGATCAATGAACTTATACATATAGGTTTAGTAGTAGAACAGCAGATGGGCATTGGACCTTTACTTAAGTACTTCCTAAATGCAAGAACACTTTGTTCTATGAAATTGGCATTCCATGATGCTCACCTTCCCTACCCAATCATTGAAGACAAATGTGTGCATACACAATGGTGGTGAAGAAAGCTGATGGTGCCTGGCTATCAAAAGGTGCAGCATTTGTGGTCTTAAAGGTTTGAGTAAACAAGCAACCATCCAGCTCAGAAGCAACAAAGTCCACATGGATGAAGCACACCAGCGTGTGGACCAGGAATTGTCAAAGGGATTAGTCATCAGGGTTTAAGAACTAAAAACCATAACACTGCATGCTCACTTTCCTGATATGATCACTGATGAAAAATGTATGCATAAGCAAATGTGGTGAAGAAAGCTGATGGTGTCTGGTTATGAAAAAATATAGCGTCTGGGGTCTTAAATGCTTGAGTAAACAAGCGGCCATCCAGCTCAGAAGTAACAAAGCCCACATGGAAGAAGCACACCAGCCTGTGTGACCACGAGGTGTTGAAGGGATCTGGTGTCAGGCATCAAAGAACTAAAATTATATTATTATAAATAGGGGGGGTATAGATTGGTGACCCAAAGCCCATCACTAGGTGAAGCGACATCCTCTTATAGAGGGGTTGCAGGGAGGAGATGAGCCAGTTAAAGTACAGTATAGTAACAACGAAATATGCATCTTTCCTCTAGCTCTCGAATGCTTCCTCACACCCACTATCATGCTCCCAGTCCTACCAGACAAGACCGACTAGAACAGGGAATGTACACTGGAGTAGGAAACATGGGGAATTTAGGATAGATATTCCCTCAGGACTAGTGGTGGGAGTGGTGATACTGGGAGGGTGGAGGGATGGTGGAGTAGAAAGGGGTGACTAATTTCAGGGATCTACATATAACCTCCTCTCTGGGGCATGGCCAACAGGGAAGTGAGTGAAGGGACACATTGGACAGTGTATGATATGAAATAGCAATTTTAAAATTATTAAACGTTCATGGTAGGAAGGGAGGAAGGGAAATATGGGGAGGTGGAACTGGGGGCCTAAGTGGAGGGAAGATGTTTTGAGAGTGATGATGGCAACAAGTGTGCAAATGAGATCTGCATACAATTGATATATGTATGGATCGTGAGGGGAGGTGTGTGAGTACTCAATAAAATGATTCATTTAAAAATAGGGCGGAAGGGAAAGAGGAGCTTTCTTTCTTTCTTTCTTTCTTTCTTTCTTTCTTTCTTTCTTTTCTTTTCTTTTTTAAAGAGGAGCTTATACCAAGGGCACAAGTGGAAAATGTTTGGAAATGTATGTGGCAACATGTGTACAAATATGCTTGATACAGATGATGTACTGAGGGCTGAGCCCTGGTGGTGTAGTGGTTGTGTGCGGGACTGCGGCCCACTGGGATGGAGGTTCGATTCCAGCTCCACGGAGCAAAGGCTGGGCCTCCTACTCCCACCACCTGAGGGCAGTGATGCCCCCCCAAAAAAACGAGATGATGTACTGAATGTTATAATAGCTGTAAGAGCCCCCAATAAAATTATTAAAAAAAAGAATGCCAAGAAAAAAAGACTTTTTAAAAAAAATCCAGAGCAAACAGAGAGAACCTTCCCTTAGAACTTGGATTTTTAGCTACCCAAGCTGTGAGAAAATACATTTCTATTAAAGTAACCCACTTGTGGCTTTTTGTTTCTGGCAGCATTAAGAAACAGAGACAATCTTTTATTTTGGGAGGGGGCAATGGGCAGAAGTCATAGTTCAAGTATCAAACCTAAAACCCACGGACTTTGAGTCAATTCCAATTCACTGTGACCCAAGATAGGGTTTCCAAGGCTGTCAATCCTTACTGGAGCAGACAGTCTCGTCTTTCTCGGAAGGAGCAGTTGGTGGGTTTGGAATGCTGGTCTTTTGGTGATCTGTCCCACAGTGCATGTAGCTCTGGTAGAAGAACTAGAGATGACTATAACCACCATGTACAAAATGTCAACTATGCTGTCACATATGTGACGTCATATATGCGTCAAGTGCATCACATATGTGTCATTGAGTCCTTACAACAAAATGAGTCAGTAACCATTAGCTCCTGTTGTAGATGTGGAAGGTGAGGCTTAGAGAGGTCAGGTAGCATGCTTAAGGTTACTAAGCTGTCTGACTCTACCACCTCTTTGCTGACCATCATGCCACACTGTAAAGGAGACTAGTGCGGGACCCCAAGGTGCCTTAACTTAGGCAGACTGCATGCTTATCTAGAAGTTTGGACCTATAGCTGGGTGCCCATTGTTGCCTCTATTTCTTCTACATTATGTTTCTGTATTACTATAATACCTCCAATCTCAAAACATCACCAATGTGTGTTAGAAAAATAAAACAAACAAAAAAATCAAAGTGATAAAGAAACCACATGGTTTGTATTACTTTCTCAATGTCAAATGAAGTCTGTGGCAAGGTAAGAAATCAAGTTCAAAACACCAATTTCTCTATTCCTTTGTATTACTATTTTGGTCTTATCATGCTGGTTTTGAGAAATTACACAGCATAAAAATCAATAAGGGATTAAAATTACATTTTTCGAGAGTGAACACAGATTTTGGATGCGGTTTATTGCTTATAATTAGGATGATCAGATGATTTATCATCCAACTTGGGGGACCTTTGAAGTCAATAATATTAATATTATTGATAATTATACCAAGCAGAGAAATATAAACTGAGAGTGTCCTGGACAATTTAGGAGGTCCAATTACCCTATTATAGTACTTGTGGTTTTACTTTTAAATAACATATCACACATAAGATACAATGTTCAGTACTAATTTGCTGTCAGTCCATGTGCAAAATGAAATTGCCTATGTAATGGACTGGTAAATATAAAATGGAAAGTTCTGTATTTTAAAGGGGAGTTTATTACCTTTCTTCAGCCTTAAAACATTGATCCTGGAATTCTTTTTGTGTTCTTCGTTCTTTAGAACTCTGCTCACATTCTCTTGGCTCAGAATGACTGGGTAAAAATTCCTTATAATAAAAATCTTCCAAATCTAATAATTTCCCCTCACTGTAAACAAAGCAAACAGACACATCACATAGCATCCACTTAATTTTTGGCTCAGCTAAACTTATGGGGTACTTCCCTTTTTCTTTTAAAATATGCACTTTAATTTGGAGACAACACATAGACATTAGCATTAAAAAGAAGTTTTGAGGTGTGAGAAAACAGGCATTACCATACATTTCAAAGAAAAACCCTCTTCGTTTTTTACCTGAAGAAAGTTTTCTTTGTTGAAGAGTTCTGCCTGGTTCTCTGTCATTCAATTTGGCACAAAACTAGCAGTTACTAGAATAGTTTGTGATTACAGTGTTCCAGTTTATTCGCCTACATCAGGGTTCACCATTGACCCCTGGTGCTGGAATCAGAAAATCTAAGCTTTATGCATGCATGCACACCAGTTCCACCCAAGGTTGCATGAACTCAACTTACTCCCCTCATCAATAACCTCTGGTCCTCCACCAGTCTCTCAGTCTTTCAGTAATTAATTTCTGTGTTAGAGTTTGATTCCAGTACATGATGTACACACAGAGGTGGGTCTGCATCCATTTAAAATTCTTGCATGTACTTAACTTGCAGTTCTGGTGTCTGTGGTGTTCAGTAGGGCATGAACAATTAGGTATGGAAAACCATTACAAAAAATGTAGTTTGTATAATAGATATCAATTCACAAATAAATTTCCAGAAGGCTACTAATTTATAAGTTGAGAATGTTGTGAACCCTCATACTCAGTGGAAGAATCTTTGTTTTTTTATTAGCACTCTTTGGTAATTGGTTGCCATGAATGTTGACTAAAGGACTACCATATATCCGCTTTCACATACTTGTGAAAGTTTGGCATTGAATCAGCATACTTTGGCTTGAAAGAGATAATTTACTACAATTTACCTGTCTTTTCTTGGTCTTCGTTTTTCTTCTTGGATTGACTTCTAAAGAGAATAGAAGAATTAAAAAAAGTTCTTGCTGTAACTTTATGATCTTAATTGTAAATGCTCATATTCCTGTGAAGATCCATGTTATAAATAAGCAAGTGAGTATAATATTTTCAAAGTCTAAAGAAATATAACTTATTTATGCTTTACTAATTTTGATTTTGTGACTAGAGGAACCTGGCCTGAGTGAAAATTAATCTTTGTATTCTATATGAAAGGAGTTTACTTCACAATGACCAGTATAAACAGGATTATGTAGGGTTTATTTACCTACAAATGGGAACAAAATGTGCTTATTTCTGGGAAACCCTTCAACAAATACAGTTGTGATTTAAGCAGGAGACTTAAACTGCTTTGATGTTATTTTCTCTTTGATTAAAAGCAGATGAATGAATAGTATAGGTGGGTGCATCAGTTCACAAAGAGTATGATTTCATGAACCTTCCTGAGCTCATTCATGGTTATAACATAGAGTAGCTGGTAGAGGCCAGAGATAGGTCCATTTGTAAAGCGTTTTCAGGGTTGAGAACTTTGTGTATTAAGACACAAGTTAATGTTGAAGCAAAGAAATAGCTATTTTAATGTGCACATCAAATACCAATCAAGCCATACTTCACTTTATCTCATGTGAAAAGCAACTTTGTTTCTAAGACAACGGGGAATATCATCTTTTGTAGTACAGTCTCAGACATGTGTTTTCTCTGCCACTCATCTGTTGGCCCATCCTATTGGGGTAACTTGCCTGTGGCTGTGATGCTGGAAGCTATACCCCCCACCCTTCTCCTCTCCCCCCCAGTGTTTCAAGGACCAGCAGGGTCCCACAGGGCCACCAGGTCTCAGCAGAACTTCAAGCCTAAAAACAGACTGCGTAGGGAGTGGCTGTGTATTTCTGAGGGATTGACCACTGAAGGCCTTGCCGGAGGACAATGTTAGATTTGTCGCCGGCCGCCCCTCCACGGGAGATGGATTGACAGGTGGCTGGCAGCTGTGTGTTCCAACAAAGCCACGATGGTTAGGCTGGGTCTGGGTAGTGCTTTGTTCTGTTGTATGAAGGGGGTGCTTGGAGTCATGGGGGACTCAATGGCACCTCACAACAAAAGCAAAGACCACGTGTTTCTTCACGTTTCGAGAGAATGCTCTTCTTTCAGGCCGAGGAAGCATATCTGGGAAAGACCACATAAATGGTCATTTTACAGCCTCTGAGGCAGAGGGTGTGCTGGTTGGCATCATCAGAGCACAAGATTCACAGAGCAATGAATAGCTGTTTGTAAATATTGGGTTTACTTCTCACACAGTCATCTTTAGAGACACCGGGAGGAAAGTTTCCCCTCATCGTTTAGCATTCGTCATACTCTAAAATATTGACTGAGCCAAACAGATCATGGTTTCTCTTATTCGGGTTGGTTGACCTCTCTGTGGATGTGTGAAGTGGGAGGGAGCATGCAGACACTTCAGTTCTCTGAGCAGACTATGTGGAGAGTGACACAAGCACTTCTTAGATTCCTGCCTCCTTCTCACTTCCTGTTACTTCCTACTCTTGACCCAATGCCATAGGGACCTAAGTGCTTGCCACAAATTCTCTGACTGGCCTAGCACCGTAGCCATGACTATAGTCATCCATCCCTCGGCCCAGGCTGGTGCTTTGTTCTTGGTTGATATTTGACAACAGGGATCCTGCTTCCTTAATCCATCACCTGGAAAAAGTCCCCAGTGATCTCGGTAACTGTTTTTTATAGGCCGAGCTTATGTTTGAATGGGGGCACTATGGTGCACATCAAAAGATGAGATTCCATTAATGCCTCCGCCTGCCTGCACCCCTCCCCCTCCCCTGCCTCCGAAGTCAAAGAGCAGCCTGTTGTTGAATTCTCTCCCTGAGGGGAACCCCTTTTCAAAATCTAGATTCCAGTGCTCCTTTCTGGGAAGTGACATTAAAATTGGTCCTTGGTTACAGGAAGTCCTAGAAATGGAAATCCAGTGCAGAGTGATTGCACTCTTGCCTCTGCTCGCAGAGTCCAACAAAATTTGATTTCAATACTATGTTGTTACAATTGTTATTTAATATGGTTTATAATAGAAGTGATTATATAATAAAGGCAATGAAATAAAACCCCAAACCTACTGCCCCTTTCAGTCTGGAGACTGTAAAGACAGTTGCCTCTTTCTCCCATGGAGAGGCTGGACAATCTGAATTGTGACCTTGCAATTAGCAGCCCAACCCATTGATGATTTACTAAGCCATCAGTGCTTCTGCAGGGAATAAAATAGAAACTATAAATAAGGCAAAAAGATGGCTAAGAATCATGTGTGCCAAAATGGAACCTTAAGTTTGCCTCCTAGTTTCTCATTAGCCAGGGCTAAAAGGGAAGCATGACAAGTTAAATGGCCTTCGTCACTGCAAAGAAGAAAGTGTATCAACTCCTCAAGAGAGAAGATTTAATGAAATGTTATCCCTTGGGGCACTATACTCAAAGGCATTTATTGTCAAGCTGCACAATATTTTCAAGTTCAATTTTAAATAAAGATAAAGAAGCCAATGTTCAAGGAGCGAAAGGAAGAGAGAGAATGAGGGGATGTCGTTGTTATCTAGTGCGGTTCCAGCAGAAACACCCAAAGTAGGTGATGTTCCCAAACAGGAGATTTATTTTACAAGATTTATTTACAAGATTTATACATTTGCAAGTTAGTGATCTGAATTCTGGGGGTGGACTTGGACTAGAGGAGAAACTGTCTCTGTCTACTCTGAAGGAAAGCCTTTGCTTCTTTTGAACTGTTGGATGAATTTGGGGGTGTTACATCTCTCTTCCTTGTCTCTGCTCTCATTTGTTTAATCCATCCTTTGTATGTCATCAAACCGATTCAGATTCATAATTATCCTACATGACAATGTAGAACTGCCCCAGCAGGTTACCAAGGCGGAAAGTTTATGGGAGGATATTGTCAGGATTTTTCTCCCATGGTGTAGCTAATGGTTTGAACGTCCAACTTTTTAGTTAGCAGCTGAGTACTAAACCAGTGTACTAGAAAACCAAACCAAAACACCACATCACTGCCGTTGAGCCTATTCCAATTCATAGAAACCCAATAAAACCACCCTGAGGGCTTCCAACTTTTAGGAGAGTAGAAAGCCTTCTCGTTCTTTTCTTGGTGGTTTTGAACTACTGACTTTGAGGTTAGCAGCCCAATATACAACCACTCTGGCACCAAGGCTCCTTTTATTGATGTGAATTATTAAGGGTTCATGGGGGAGTGGGAGGGGGGTGAAGGGGAAATATGGGGAGGTGATACTGGGGGCCCAAGTGGAGGGAGGATGTTTTGAGAATGATGAAGGCAACAAGTGTGCAAATGTGGTCTGGATACAATGGATGTATGTATTGATCATGATGGGAGTTGTATGAGCCCCTAATAAAATGATTTATTTAAAAAAAGGAGGGGGAGAGAGGAGCTTAGACCAAGAGCTTAAGTAGAAAGTATTTGGAAATGAAGATGGCAATATGTGTACGTATGTGCTTGACACAGATGATGTATGGGATGTTCTAAGAGCTGTAAGAGTCCCCAATGAAATCATTAAAAAAGAAAAAGAAAATGTGCACAACAATATATTTTAGAAAGATTCTTATGAAAACTATTAGAAAGCCTTTGTAGTGAAAGGGTGCAGGTCTTGTTATAACTATCATTTCATTCAACCTTTTAAAGGGTTGAGTAGTGACTCCCAAAGTGCTTGTCTAAATCCTAACTTCCAGTGCCTGGGAATATGACCTTAGTTGGCATTAGCATGATTTAAGACGTCATTGGGTGAAGGATCTTGCGATGAGATGATCCTGGATTCAGCCTTGGTTCTAAGTTCTATCATGAGTGACAGAAAAGGAGAAGACCAAGAGGCAGGTGTTAAAACAGGAGGAGACCAGAGCAATACAGTACAAGCCAAGGCAGCCCAAAGATTGCCAGAAACCATGGGGCACTAGGAGTGAGGCTGGAACAGATTGAAGCAACCCTGCCAGCAACATCGTTTCTAACTTTTTGGGCTTCAGAACTGAAAGAGAGAGTGAGAGCGAGAGAGAAGAGAGAGAGAGAGAGAGAGAGAGAGAGAGAGAGAGAGAGAGAGAGAGAGAGAGAGAGAGAATATTTCACTTGTCTCAAGTTACCCAGTTTGTGATAATAAACTATAGCAGCCCTAGCAAGATAATGGGGCTGCTCCCATAAAGTTTTCAGAAACCAGTGCTTTTTCCACCTTGTGTGAGAGGGTCACCATGAGTCACAATTGACTCAGTGGAGGTGAGTTGCATTTGGGATGGAAATATATTCCCCGAATCTTAGTCAGGGTGTGATCATTGTGACCAATGATATATATATTTTCACTTTTGATAATATACTAGTTTTCTGCACTTTGATTTTTCATTTAAGCCACAAATTTCCAGTATCATATTTTATTAAAATTCTTTATTATATACTAATTTAAAAATAATAATGTAATACAAAGTAAGTTTCTAGGGAGCTGGAGGTCATTTATGAGGAAATATTTCATATTTATCACAGATCACTTAGATGTTAATTATAAACATTCCACTTCATTTCTGTAATTTCTCATATTGAGAACAGTATCTGTCATTGGAGCCAACACAAACAATTGTTTTTTCAGTTGGGGTTAATAAAGGCTAAGGAGTATCACTTGCTACTTAAGTTCAGGAGTAATAGGGAAACGTATGGTACTTTCTTTTTAAAAAATAATTTTGAAAATGTGTATAGTATATATAACACAGCTTTTGCTAACTTAACACTCCTCTGGTATATAATTTTGTCACCATTTGTATTAATCATGCTGTGAAAGCATCATTTTGCATTGGTAACTTTCCTGTCCCTATAAACAAAAATCCACAGGTTTCTCTAACACAGGCTTCCCTTTTCCTCCATACTTTTGCCCAGTAACCTTGAGAAAACATTGATTTCAATATTTCATCTATTATTGTAATTTCACATAAGTGAGCTCACGTAATGTTTTCTGTTTATGACTGATGTCTTTCGTCGACCCTGGTGAAAACATCCAGGATTTAGCCATGTTGTAGTATGTACCACGACTTCAATTTTCTTATGCAAAACAGCATTTTATTGCATGTATGCGCCGCACTCTGGTTTCCTCTTCACCCACAGATAGACTTGAAGGTTCTTTTTAACCTGTTGGAAACTGAACAGTGTGAAAACGAACACCGAAGTACGTGTGCTTGCTCTTGTCACTGTTTTCAGGTTCCTTAAGTGCATATGTCTCTAGGAGTGAAGTTGTTGGATGACATGGTACTTCAAAATTCAGTTTTCTGAGTAATGTGGAGTTGATTTCCATCGCAGCTGTACTACTTTGTATTACCGTCAGCCTTGGAGCAGGGTTCCAATTTTTCTACGTCGTCATCAGTCTTTGTTCTTTCCCTTTCTATCTTGGTCAATCTTGTGAGAACGAAGTGGAGTCTCATTGGGGTTTTGCTTTCTATCTTGTAAGTGGCCAATGATGCTGAGCAGCTTTGTCCGTACTTGTTTGCCATTGGTGGCTTGGTAATTTCCATTCTGTTTTCTGCTGTTCTTTCTATTTAATCACATAAACGAATCTTAGGCAATCTTCATTCTTCATTTGTATCCAGAGTCTTATAGAGTGCCAGTCAAAGATGTCATTATGGGTCGGTGTCATTGAATTAGTTCCAACTCAGAGCAACCTTATACACAATAGATCTAAACACTGCCTGGTCCCGCACCATCCTCACAACTGTACCTAGACTTGAACCCGCTGTATCAATCCATCTCCTTTCAGGTCTTCCTCTTTTTTTCACTTCCCCTCAACTTTACAAAGTTTCATGGCCTTCTCCAGGGAGAAGTTGGGCTCTCCTGCCAAGGTGTCCAAAGGAAGTTGGATGAAGTCTCACCATTCTTGGCTCTATGGAGCACTCTGGCCATGCTTCTTCCAAAACTGGCTTGTTTGTCCTTTGGCAGTCCACGATGCTTTCAGTGTTCTTTGCCAGCCCCACAATTCAAATACATAGATTACTCTTTGGTCTTCCTTATTTAATGTCTAAATTTCACATGCACATGAGGGAATTGAAAATATCATGTCTTGGGTGGGGAGCACCTTAGTCCTCAAAGTAACATTTTTGATTTTTTAATACTCTAAAGAAAACTTTAGAGGCAGCAGATATACCTCATGCAACATGTTAATGTGATCTCTTAAATGCTGCTTCCACGAGCACTCACTGTGATCTAAGCAAGACAAACTCCTTGGCAACTCCAGTCTTTTCTCTTTTTTATATTGATGTTACCCATTGGTCTGACAGTTGTCCTCACTTATGGTCTTCTTTACATTGAGTTGCAATCCATATTGAAGGCTACAATCCTTGATCTTCATCACAAGTCCCTCAAGTATTCCTCACTTTCAGCAAGCAACATGGTGCCAGCTGCATCTCCTATGTTGTTAATAAGCCATTCTCCAACCCTGATGCTAAATTATGCACATAAGGCAGCTTCTATGATGATTCTCTCAGCTACATACTGAAGAAGTGTGATGAGAGGAAACAGTGTTGACACATGCCATTGTTGATTTTAAATCATGCAGTATTCGCTGTTTCTGTTTGCACAACTGCCTCATAGTCTATGTATAAGTTCCTCAGGAGCACAAAGAAATGTTCTGGAATTCTCATATTTCTCAAAGGTCTTCATAATTTATCATAATCCACACAGTCAAATGCCTTGGTCAATAGTCAATGAAACACAAGTAAAGGAAGAGATCAAGTGTCAGGCATCAAAGAACTAAAAATTGTGTCATTATAAATGAGGGGGAGTACAGATTAGAGAACCAAAGTCCATTGGTAGGTGAAGCGACATTCCCTTACAGAGAGGTCACAGGGAGAAGATAAGCCAGTCAAGGTACAGTGTAGCAACAATGAAATATGCAATTTCCTCCAGTTCTTAAATACTTCCTCCATACACTCCCCACACTATTGTGATCCCAATTCCACCTGACAAATTCAGCTAGACCAGGGGATATACATAGGAACCAGAAACATGGGGAATGCAGGACAGATGATCCCTTCAGGACCAGGAGTGAGAGTGGTGATTCCAGGAGGTAGGAGAGAAGGTGGAGCAGAAAGGAGGAACTGAGTACAAGGATCTACATATAACCTCCTTCCTGGGTGAAGGGAGACATCGGACAGTGTATGACATAACAAAATAAAGATAATTTGTAAAGTATTAAAGGTTCATGAGGGAGGGGAAACATGAGGAGCTGATATCAAGGGCCTAAGTAGAAGGAGGATGTTTCGAGAATGATGATGGCAACACATGAACAAATGTGATCTGCATACAATGGATGGATGTATTGAGTGTGATAAGAGTTGTATGAAATGTATAAAATGACTTTTTAAAAAGAAAACAGGTAAACAAACATATTTCTGGTATTGTCTGCTTTGAGACATTAGCATCCTCTTTTGAATCTGGTAGCTTCTTGTCAATATATTATTGCAAGTGTTGTTGAAGGATCTTCAGCAAATCCTGTTTGCATGGGTTATCAAGGATCTTGTCCTATAATCAGACCTCTCTGTTGGATGGCCTTTCTTTGGAATGGGTACAGTTCTGGACCTCTCCCGGTCAGTCGGCCATGCAGGTGTCTTTCAAATGTCCTGGCATAGATGAGTTAGTGCCCCCCATGCTTCAGCAGCTTGTTGAAACACTTTAATTGTAATTATGTCAATTCCTGGAGCCTTGTTTTTGCCTAACTCTTTCAGGGCAGCTTGAACATCTTCCTTGGGACTGCTGGCTTTTGCTCATATGCTACCTCCTGAAATGGTTTAATGGCCATTAATACTTTTGGAACAACAGTTAAATATGGCTCTGTGGAATGATCTACTTATATCTGACATACTCATAAGTGCATTTTGCTCTTTCATTGTATTCATTTGTGCACATATTTATTAGATGCCCACTAGGGGCTGCTTTTGCCAAATGTTGTCAACTTACTTTTGTGATTGACTCAGTTTGCTTAGCACAATGTTGTCAAGGTTCTAACTCACAGTGATCCTATTTGAAGCAGAACAAAACACTGCTGGCCCTGCATGGTTCCCACAGTCATTTCTGTTTGAGCCCATTGTTGCAGATCATCTTGTTGGAGGTCTTTTATCTGTGCACTGACCTACTTTATCAAGCGTGAAGTTCCTTTCCAGGGGCTCATCTCTCCCGATGACATGTCCAAAGTAGGTGAGAAAAGTCTCGCTATCTGTCCTTCTAAGGAACATCCCAGCTATATTTCCTCCCAACATTGTTCGTTCTTCTGATGGCCCATGGTACACTGAATAGTCTTTGGCAGCATAATATTGCAAAGGTGTCAACTATTTTCCAGCCCTCATTCATTGTCCAGTTTTCAAGTGCATATGAGGTAATTCTAGGCTTGGAAAAAAATTTAAGTTCATTGAGAATGTCCTTCCCTTTGGTTTTCAAACCTCCAAGTCTTGCACATTTTATTATAATATTTTACTCTGTATTCTCAAGATATCCTTTGAAAATTTCTTTCAATTTCTTTACTCCATCATTTCTTCCATTTTCTTTAGCTACACTGTGATTATGTTTGAGTCTCCTCTGACATCCTCTTTTATCTTGTCTTTCTTACCTTTTTTTCCTTTGCTTTCTTTGTGTATTATGTTCATATCTTGTGTATATTTCTCAACTACAGTTCCTTCCTCTTTGTTTTCAACTCTTGCATTCCAGTTTCTCCCGATTATCAATATAGCTTGATTGCAAGTTTGTTTAATTCCAGACTGAAGACATTGGTAAAATTCTTCAATTTCTGTCTCAATTTCTGACTTTAGTGATTGGCCTGTAAATTTAAATGTATTTAAGAACAAAGATGCCACTTTGAGGAATATGGTGCACTTCACTCAATCCATGGTATTTTCAGTGGCCTCATGTGCATGTGAAAGTTGGACATTGAATAAGGAAGACTGAAGAAGAATCAGTGCCTTTGAATTGTGATGCTGGCGAAAAATCTGCAAAGTACTCTAAACTTTCAAAAGAATAAACAGAGCTGTCTGGCAAGAAGTATAGCCAGAATGTTCTTTAAAGTAGTGAGACTGTCTCAGGGACTTTGGACATGCTATCAGGAGAGCCTAGTGCTTTCTAAAAGGACATTAAGATTGGCAAATTAAGAGGGCAGTGAAAAAGACCTTAGTTGAAAGGGATTGACCCAGTGGCTTCATCTCAAACCTGACAGCAACTGTGAGACTGTGTCAGCACTGGACTATCTTTTGTCTCGATGATGCTACAAGTTGCAATCAAATCGATGGCATCTGTACGTAACACTGACAACAGCAGCATGATGCTATTGAAATGAGATTGGTTTGGGTGAGGCACACTTTCATCCTCAAGTTGACACCTTTGTTCTTCAACACTTTCAAGAAGTCTTGTGCAACAGATTTCTCAATATGTCATGTGGTTC
Organism: Nesogale talazaci; assembly: GCA_004026705.1. Classification (NCBI taxonomy): domain Eukaryota; kingdom Metazoa; phylum Chordata; class Mammalia; order Afrosoricida; family Tenrecidae; genus Nesogale; species Nesogale talazaci. The sequence goes on along the minus strand of PVJH01009312.1, from coordinate 47,655 downwards.
TTTCATGAATATCAATCATATGTAGATCCAACAATGATAAAAGCCATGAACACATCACTGTTTTCTCCATGTATCAGGATGTTGCTTATTGGTCTGATGGTGAGGATTTTGGTTTTCTTTACATTAAATAGCATTCCATTCCAAAGACCACAGTCTTTAACCTTCAGGTACACATGCTTCTAACCCTCCTTACTTTCAGCAAACAAGGTTGTATTACTTGCATATGGATGATTAATACACTTGCTCAAATCTTCATACAACCTTCCTTCTCATATATAAAGATAAGTTTCTCTTGTTATCAACTCAGGAAACACATTGGATGGGCATGGTGAAAAGATATAATCCTGATGTATACCTGTCCATATTTTGAACCACTCAGTGGTCCATGAAGTCATTCTGCATGAAAACAATGAAATTGTTCTGGAATTCCAATTCTTCTCAGTGTTATATGCATTTTTTTATGATACACACAGTCAAATGTCTTTGAGTAGTCAATAAAACACAAGTAAATATCTTTCTTGCATTCTCTGCTTTTAGACAAGATCCATCTGACATTAGCAATGACAGTTCTCAAGCCACATTTTGTTCTGAATCTGGTTTGCATTTCTGAAAGCTCCCTTTCAACATACGGCTACTCAGTTTCAGACTTATCTTTAACATGATGTTTTAGTTGATATTAACGATAATTTTATATAATTTTCACCTTCTGCTGCATCATTTCTTTTAATGATAGTCCATATAGATCCCTTCCAGCTGATTGGTCAAATTTCTTTTGATAGATGAGTGTGTGCTTCTAACACTGCATCTGTTTGTTGAAACATTTCAATAAGTATACAACCAATTCCTTTAAGGTTGATTTTCACCAATGCCTTTAGTTTTGCTTGGACTTCTTCAAGATCTACTGTACCAGGCTGAAGACAACAGACAGATTTCTTAAGTGTATTGAACCCACACCAACCTTTTTTTAAGCATGATAAAGTGTTATGATAGAGATGAATGGGAGGATTAAGGATGATACTATAAAAAGGGTTTTGAATTTGGAGTTGGGATTTTCAGGAAGGCTTTCTAAAGAAAGAGACACTTAAGCTAAGGATGGTTTACATTCTCTGTGTTGTAAGTGAAAGGGAAAATGTGGTCTAGACTAAGGAAATACGATGCTAATGATAAGCCTCTATGGCTAATTTGAAGATGAGAGAAAAGACTAAGGAAACTGAATGGCTAAATGTTGAGTTTTAAGGGGTAAAATAGGAGGACCTAGGCATGCAAGGGTAAGCAGTATAGATTATGACAGTCCTTGGGCATCTTTGAACTTTATCTTAGGGCAAAAGGAAGATTGAAAGGTTTTTAAGTTTTCATGAGAGTTCTTAATCATATATTTGTGTCTCAAAATGAATGATTATCAACCAATTATTTTTTGATACAGTGATTCTGTATTCCTTCCATCTTCTCTTGATACTTTCTCCATAATTTAATATTTTGCCAATAGAGTCCTTCAACATTGCCCCTGGAGGCTTGAGTTTTTTTCTTCAGTTCTTTCAGTTTGAGATATATGGAGCATACTCTTCTTTTTTGGTATTCGAATTCCAGGTTTTGTACATTTCATTAAAATCCTTTGTCATATCAAGATACCCTTTGAAATCTTCTGTTTGGGTATTTTAATTCATTATTTTCTTCCATTTACTTTAGTTACTCTCAGTTCGTGAGCAAGTGTCAGTGTCTTCTCTGACATCTACCGGTACTTTGGTCTTTTCTTTCTTTCCTGTCTTTTTAATGACCTTTCATCTTCTTCATATGTGATGTTCTTGATGTCATCCCACAACTGGTAGAGCCTTCTATCAATAGTGCTCAAGATGCCAAATCTGTTGTTGAGATATATTCTACATTAAAGAGAGATATACTCAAGGTTACATTTTGTCTCCTGTGGACTTTGAAAATCTTTCTTTTGCTTCAAAGTGAACTTACATATGGACAACTGTTGCTCCACTCCACTGTTGGCCCTTGATCTTATTGTGGCTAATGATATTGAGCTTGACCTTCACCTCTTCCCACAGATATACTCAATTGCATTTCTGCAACTTCCATCTAGCAAAATCTACTGTAAGGTTTGATATTGGGTCTAGAACTTGAGAAGGGTCTGAGCCAGAGATAAAGAATGAGGGCTCAGCAATAATTGAAGTCACAACTGTTGATGAGATTCTTTAAAGATCATGGCTAAGGTGAGATTTGAAGAAAGGGTGGAATCTTAGGGAACAACAAGAGGAAGAGGGACTTTCTAAAGGAACTGAAAAGCTATCACCAGGAGTCGGAGAAGGACACAAGATGACCTGCAAGTCAAGGGGGTGCTTAGTTTTCTACCAAGAAGGCTTTAAACTCATATGTAGTATTGGGAGAAGTGGAGACTTCACAGATCCAGGACCTAAGATACTTCCAGGCGGACCACCCTCCTAGCAAAGAAGCCATTCCTGGAGATGAAATCAAGGAATATGACATCCATGACTCAATAAATGCCACTTCTATTTTAGAAACCTAGATCCAAAAGAACATCAGGTATTTTTCAATGTGAAGGATGTTGCTGAATAACATCCTCACGTTAGTTCTTCTACCTCATCTATGAAGTTGAGTTTGTGCAAGTAGAAGTCAGAGATTAAGTGACTGATTAGATGTCAAGCAAGATTCAGAATGTGTTCAGGAACTGGGTTTAGGTTACTAAGAGCACAGCGGTGGTCTTCTTGGAGAACAGAAACATGAATGGCAGTGCACATTTCATAGGCATGAAGTTCATGAGGAACACTCATGTGAGTAAGCAGAGGGTTGTAAAGTCAGAAGACCTCCTTACAGTTAATGGCCCTCACTTGGTAGCTGCACCTCCAGCTCCTCAGTTGTGAAGTGAGGGGATACCATAATTAGGAGCTATTTCTAGGTTTAGATATCACAATGTGGGGGAGCATGCCTCCCTCTAGGCCTAGAAGATAAAGGGTTCATATTACTATCTCCTCCCTTCCTCCCCTTCCATCTACTGTTCCTATAACCCCATCATTTGCGCCAAGACCCTTAAATATCAATATTAAACAAATGGACTAGTGGCTACAATTTCTGTGATTAGCACAGAAGAAATGGACGGTTCAGAATGAGGGCATTTGGTCCTCCCCAGGGGAGATGGGAAGGAGAGCCAAGAGTCTGGTTACTCAGCCAGGAGAGGGACAGGGAGTGGAAGTCCATGGCCTCAGCAAGCCAGGCCTCTCAGGTGTCCAGTTTTCATAATGACTTTGAGTGAATTCCATGGTTCCCTACTGACCAGGAGAGTGAGTCACTTACATGTAGTAGGTAATAATATGTGGAGTCCTCAGGGTTATTTAGTGTTTTGGGTTTTCGGGGTCGTCTTGGGGGTCTCAATATTTTTGGTTCTTCTCCTTTAGAGATACCTACAAGAAATGAGGCCATGAATTCAATTAAAATACTGTTATTATGCAGGGAGTTGCTTTTAAGGTAGGAAATTATACGCACACATCTGAGGCTGTAATTGAGAGAAAAAGAAAATACTTTTATTTTCCTAATCAATCATTACCATACTCCTCTCCACCTGCTTCCCTCCAAAGTTTTGGCAGTCTAAGACATGGAGCACTGAAAGAAAGGGAGGGGGCTGAGCCCCGGTGGCGTAGTGGTTGTGCGCGGGACTGCGGGCCACTGGGACGGAGGTTCGATTCCAGCAGTGGGGCTGGGCCTCCTACTCCCACCACCGGTGAGCAGTGATCCCCCCCTCCCCCGCCAAAAAAAAAAAAAAAAAAAGAAAGGGTGGAAAGAGAAGAGAAGGAAGGCAGAGGTTGGGAACATTGTCCAGCCATTTAGGAGATGTGTGAGGAGACGACTCAAAAGCTGCTAAAAACCAGGAGAAGCAGGGCTGGTATGTTGATCAAACCTTTCCGTTCCCTTCTCTGACCCTTGCAGTCACTTCCTCCTGCATCCCAACCTCCCAAGTTCAGCACCATCTTCACCCTGAAGTACTGCTTCTCAGGATAGAGTCCAAATCAGGAGACTACCTAACCCAAAGGCCTAATCCTTGATTTCGCCAACATTTAGAACATTAAGTCACGAGCCTTCCCACGTCTGATTCAAAATCTTGACCAAGAAAGAACATCTTTTCCCCCTTTTATGTAAATATAGCTGTGTTAGTTATTTAATCTGGTGTCAATTGGAGACTATTAAGAGCGAAGGGGTGGAGTCTAGTTTGTCAATCAGATCACAGCTTGATGGCCTCATTTGGAGCCTTGAAGGAGATAAATACAGGATGTGTCAGTCTGGGTAGACTAGAGAAACAAACCCATAGACACGCATATGGATATAAAGGTATGGTTTATATATAAGAGGAATCAAGAAAGCATTAAGAAAGCAGTCCAGTACAAAGTCACAAGTCTGATATTAGCTCATATGCCTGATACCAGTCTATAAAGTCTCCTTCCGACTCACGAAGTCACAGGTCAGTGGGTGCAGAGTCCCAGTGCCGGCAGGGGTCCCCTCATGGCTCCTCGCTTCCAGGGCTCAGGGTCCATCAACAGCATCCAATGGTGGTAGAAGAAACTCAGCACTGGCGGGGTTCTCCAGGTGGCTTCTCCAACTTCAGAGGTCTGGTTCTATCAGGGCAAGGCCATGTGGCTTCGCCTCCAGCTCCTTCAGCTCCTTGGACGCTGTCTTCTTTTCTTATCCATAGTTTGTTGTCTCTGAAACTAACTCCCAACAACTGGGGAGATAGCTTCTCATCTTCATGAGGGAAATATCGTGAGATTTCCCAGAAGTATCAGGAGAAAACCATGCTTACATGAAGGCCTCATTGGCTACTCATTGGCTATCTCCAGATTAACAGGCTAGACTCCACCCCTACATCTCAATCTTGAAATTAACATATGCACATGAGTGCCACACAGGAGGTAGACTTACTCCCTGAGAGATGCTCTACTGATAAGAAACCAGTGGTTCTCAACTTTGCTAATACAGTTCTCGTGACTGTTGAACGTAAAATTATTTCATTATTACTTCATAACTATAATTTTGCTACCTGATTTGCGTGACACATTTTCTTTTAAAAGTCATTTTATTAGGGGCTCATATAACTCATCACAATCCACACATCCATCCATTGCGTCAAGTACTTTTGTGCATTTGTTTCCCTCATTGTTCTCAAAACCCTTGCTTTCCACTTGAGGCCCTGGTATCTGCTTCTCTTTGTACCCCTCCCCCCTCCCTCATGAACCCCTGATAATTTAGAAATTATTATTATTTTGTCATATCTTATGCCATCCAACAAGTCCCATAACCCAGTTTTCTGCTGTCTGTCACCCAGGGAGGAGGTTATATGTAGATCCTTGCAATCCGTTCTCCTTTTCTACCCCACCTTCCCTCCACCTTCCCTCCACCCTTCCATCATCATTCCTCCACCCTTCCATCATCGTCCCTCTCACTACTGGTCCTAAGGGGTTCTTCTGGCATGGATTGCCCATATTTCCAGTTCCTATCTGTACCAGTGTACAGCCTCCAGTCCAGCCAGATTTATAAGGTAGGACTGGGATCATGATAGTGGTGGTGGGGGCTGGATAGGAAGTATTTAAGAACTAGAGAAACATTGTATGTTTCATATTTGCTATTCTGCACTCTGACTGCCTCATCCCCTCCCTTGGCCTTCTGTGAGGGAATGTCCAGTTGTCCACAGATGAGTTTTGGGTGCCCAATCTGCACTCCCCCTTATTCACAATGATATGCAGGATGAATTTTTATTGTTATAAATTGAACATAATTAAAGTATAGTGATTAATCACAAAACCAACATGTAATTGGATATTGTGAAATATTCCTAATGACAAATCATTGAAATTTTGTCCTGAAGCATGGTGTAGCACGGGTAACAGTTTTCATGCTGGGTACTCCTATCTGAACATATTTGCATGTAGGTGACCAGGCTGGAGACAGAAGAGTGTCTGTCTAGGTTCCTAAGACCACAGGAATTACCATATGTGTTTTCTGATGGTCTTAGGTGACCCACAAAGGATTTGCGACCCACAGGTTGAGAACCTCTGTGCTATGCTGATAAAGTTCATGCCCTAAGAGTCAGAGGAGCTATGTGTAGATCCCTGCCAGAGTTGAGATGCTTCTATCACCACTGGATCCACAAGACGCTCCACCCACTTACCTGTTATCGTCCTGCATTTGGTGCCATTGCATGTGTTTCATGAATCTGAAGAGGGTTTTATAGTTTGGTATTGGAGATATGGGTTAATATTAGACTTATGGACGTGATCTGGACTGGGCTGGGATGTTTTCCTTAATATTCAATTGCTCTTGTATATAAAACTCTTTCTTATATACATATGAGTGTCTCCAAATTTGTTTCTCTAGTCTACCCAGACTAGCACAATAGCCAAATTTCTTAAAAGTAGCGTGGCAGGGAGGTTTCAATGACTTGCATGTTTTGTTTGTTTGTTTGTTGCTTTAGAGTTGCAGAACAATGGGCCTCTTATGAAGTACTTGTCTCTTTGTAATGATTCTCATCCATCTCACACTCCCATTGCATTTGTGCAGGAAACTCTGCACTACAAGTATATTGGGGTCCAGGGGGGAGAGGTTATGGGTCCTCCATGAAGAAGAGTCTACGCTCAGAAGGTACTCAAGTTTACATGTTGTGCTGCTTTTTTTATGTTCTTCCCAGTTGGTTCTTGTGTTAGTCCGGGTAGACTAGAGGAACAAATTTCAAAGACACGCATATGGATATAAGGAATGGATTTATATTCAAGAGGAACAGGACATTGAGAAAACATCCCAGCCCAGTCCAGCTCAAAGTCACAAGTCTGATATTAACCTATATGCCTGAAATCAGTCCATAAAGTCTCCTTCCGACTCATGAAGTCACAGGTCAGTGGGTGCAGAGTCCTGGCACCGACAGGGGTCTCCCTATAGCTCCTCGCTTCCGGGGCTCAGGGTCCATCAACAGCATCCCATGGTGTCAGAAACAACTCATCGCTGGCAGAGGCCTCCATGTGGCTGCCCCAGCCTCAGAGGTCTGGTTCCATCAGGGCAAAGCCATGTGGTCTCTTCACCAGCTACTCCAGCCTCCCAGACGCCACCATTCTGTGTTGCCTGTGATTAATCATCTCTGAGACTAACTCCCAACAACTGGGGAAGATAGCTTCTCATCTTCACAAAGGAAATATCGTGAGATTTCCCAGAAGCCTCAAGAGAAAGCCATGCCCACATAGAGGCCTCATTGGCTACTCAATGGCTATCTCCAGATTAACAGGCTAGACTCCACCCCTACATTTCAATCACAAAATTAACATAAGCATATAACTGCCACAGTTCTGATTCATACTGACTCCATGTGGACCAGAATAAACTGTTGGCTGATTCTCTACTATTCTCACAGGCCTCTTGTTGTAGCTACTGTGTCATTCCACCTTAATGAGAGTCTTCCTTTTTTGGCTGACCCTTGACTTTCTCATGCATGGTGTCCTTCTTTGGGGACTTGTCTCTTCTGATACCGTGTCCAAAGCAAGTGAGACAAAGTCTAAGGAGGATGCCAGGAGGAAAAGCCTAGTGAACCCCTCTGAAAAAGTAGTCAATAAAAACCCTAGGATCTGATTTAATGCATGAGGTTGCCGAGAGTCAAGAGTGATTAACATCTCTCACCACCAACAAGGAGATAAATAGATCATTGTTGCATAAAGGGGCTGTCCCAGTTCTTAGCCCACAGATGTGGAAATGCACATAGAGAAACAGACTCATTCCAATTCATACTAAGCAAATTACGTCTGAGCTAATCAAATCAACAAATATCTTATACTTAATTATGAAGATTAAGCAACTGAGGCTAGATGTGCAAATCAGCATTAGCCAGGATGGAAGACTCATACGTATCTAAATTTCAAGTCCCATGCCAAACTCATTATGCAAATGTAACTTCTCATCATAGCACTAAGATCTGATTTCACTTATTCCTTTCAAAGTGTATGAGAAAGTATGAACAACAAAAAAGATCAGCAGGTTGGGAGTTGTTTATAGAGGTGCAACACATATGACAGAGGTAATAAAAGAAAGCCAGGCAACTGACATTACTGGTTCTTTATGAATGAAATAAAGCAAAATAAAATACACAGTGAAACCAGTAAGAACTAAAACTTCAGGGCTGAGCCCTGGTGGCATAGTGGTTGTGTGCAGGACTGCAGCCCACAGGGTTGATGGTTCAAATTCAGCAGCAGCTCTCCAAGAGCAAGGCTGGGCTACCTACTCCCACCAGGGCAGTGATGCCACAGGAAAAAAGAAAGAACTAAAATTTCACGGACTAGTCTGTTTTCCTAGACTCTGATTTTCTGCCTTTGGGTGTGTGGTAGTTACATACCATATATATTCAAGTATAAGCCGAGGAACCTAACTTATTTATTTAAATTATTTTTTAAAATGGTCTTTTCCTAACCTTATCCCCAAGGCACATAATTTTACCACAAAAAACTGGAGGGCCTTCTCAGCATCAAAAATGCACTGAAAAAACACCTCAGTTTATACTTGAGTATATATATCGTAATCTGGTGTCAATGTGGGACTTGAGAGGATTAAGAGAGAAGGTCTAGGGGCTAGTCTCTTAATTGGGTCATAGTCAATGAGGCCTCTGTGTGGGCATGGCTTTCTCCTGAGAATTCTGGGACATTTGGGTTTTCCTCCTTGGAGACGGGAGAGACTTTCTGCTCATTCCCTGGGTGACATTGCAGCTGACAAGGCACATGAAACTATGAAGCCACATAGACCTAACCCGATGCAACCAGACCTCTGAAGCTGGAGTAGTCACGTAGAGACCCTGTCAGCGCTGAGATGCATACAACGCCACTGGAACCCAAACCTTTCTACCCACTGGCCTGTGGTCATCCTGCATTTGGTGTCATTGCATGTGATTTGTGAGTTTGAAGAGGACGTTATAGGTTGGTATTGGACATATGGGCTAATATCGGACTTATGAGCTTGGACTGGACTGGGTTGGGATACTTTTTAATGTACAATTACCCTTTATATAAAACTCTCTCTTAGACACATATGAGTTCCTATGGATTTGTTTCTCTAGTCTACCTGGACTAACACCGGGTAGAATCCTACCACTTTTCTATTACTTTGTTTACATGGAAATATTTGAACTCTCTCTCTTTGACATGTTTCTGCCTTACATGAACCACATCTTTCAGAGATCTGACTGTATTTGTTCATCACGCAATGCAGGTAGAGTTGAGTAATCTATTGGAGAAAGCACTTTCCCAACTAATCTCTGGTAGTTTTACTCCCCCACTCTCTTTCCCTTCTTCCCTGAAGGCACAAAACAATGAAGACAAAGGGAGTCCAAATATGTGAGCCGTTTCCGGATCTAGTTTTAGATTGTCACAGGCACAGGAAAAGATGGTAAGGTCTGAATTTTTCCCATCACCAAAACAAATGGTCTTTTATTTTGTTTTCTGCTCCCTATTTTTCCTCTCCAGGGCTAATGATTAAATAGTTCCTACTGGATCTTGCAAAGTTTTATCACGTTTAAAATGTAGGGAGACGCTTGACACATATTGAAGTGCTCAATACAAGTTTACTGATGAAACAAGTGATCTGCCCTGGCCTCCTGCGTGCACTCATCTCTACCTCAGCTCCTGGTAGTTTCCACATCTGGATTCCATGTAGATGGCTGCAAATGCAGACCTCAGGTTTGACCTTCCACGCCATTTCACATTTCCCATTGACCATTCCCACTTACCATTCTGGGACCCAAGGAATTTCTCCTGCTAAGATTTCTTAAGCAACCATCTCAATGACACTGGTATTTCTGTCCTCTTTGTTTAAAATATTGACATTCCTTTTGCCCCAACCACCTCCCATAATCCTTATAAGCAGACAGTTATCAACATCTCTCACTTTCTAGGATACAGACATTTCATTGCTACTACTCCGGGGTTGTTATTATTTGTGACAGAGGCTTACTCCAGCACCCATATTAAACATTACAAAGAAACTCAAAGAAACTCATATGTAAGTACTTCCTTCACTATGAAATTCCACTTTTCTTTTTTTTATATAATCATTTTACTGGGGGCTTGTACATCATTTTTCACAATACATAAATAAACATACTGTGCCAGGCACCTTCACATGTCCACTGCTATTATCGTTCTCCAGTCATCCGCCTTTTCCCTTTTGCCCCTAGTATCGGCTTTTTCAACCCTTCCCTTCTTCCCTTGCTCTCTCCTTCCCACCAACCCTCAATACTTTATAAATTATTATTGTTCTGTCATATCTCACACTGCCTGACCTCTCCCCCAACCCACTCCCCTGATGCCCGTCCTTCAAATAGGAGCTTATGTGTATATCCTTGCAGTTGGTTCCGTCTCTCTACCCCACCTTCTCTCCACCTTTCCAGCATCTCCAATCTAACCACTGAAGCGGCTCACCCATCCTGGTTTACCCATATCTCCAGCTCTCCTCTCCACCAGTGTACCTTCTCCAGTCCATCTTGATTTGTAAGGTAGAGTTGGGACCATGATGGTTGGCGGGGAGGAAGGTTTCAGGAACTAGAGGAAACTTGTATGCATCATCACTGCCTCGCTGTCCCTTGACTGGTCTGTCTCTTCCCAGTGGCTTCCCTGTAAAAGGGTGACCAATTACCCACCAGTGGGCGTTAGGTCCCCACCCTGCTCTCCTCCTCATTCGTAATGATGTGATTCTTGTTCTTTGATGCTCGATACCTGCTCCCTTTGGCCTCTCTTGATCACACATGCTGGTGTGCTTCTTCCATGTGGGCTTTGCTGTTTCTGCGCTGAGTGGCGACTTGATTATCTTTAAGTCTTTGAGACTTCAAACATTCAATCATTTGGTACCTGGGCACCATAGTTTCTTCTACTCTGCCTCTGTATCCATTTGTCTTATCTGGACAAATATATAGATATCTGGACAGATATCTGCAATATCTGGAGTCAATAGGTCCATTGATTTTGATTTTTCTTCTTTGATGTCTGATACCTGATTGTTTCAGCACCTCATGATTGCACAGGCAAGTGAGCTTCTTTTATGGTGGATTTTGTTGCTCCTGAGCTAGATGGCTGCTTGTTTATGCTCAAGCCTTTAATACCCCAGATGCTGTATCTTTTGATAGCTAGGCACCATCTACTTTCTTCACCACTCTTCCTCATGCTCCTGCATGTCTTCAGTGGGCACCTTGGGGATGTGCGCACACAGTGATATGTTTCCCTCCCCTCCCCCACCCCCTACATTTGATGTCTATTGCCTAGACCTTTCACCACTATGTGGCCACGCTGGCTGTTGTGCTTCTTCTGTGTGGGTGTGGTATCTTCTCAAGTAGATGGTCTACTGTTTGTCTTCAGGCTCTAAAGAACCCCGGGCAATATATCCTTTGATAGCTGGGCACATCAGCTTTCTTTACCACATTTGCTTGGGCACCCATTTAACTTCAGTGATCGTGTTGGGCCAGGGAGCCTGGAGGAATACCAGATTCATAGAACAAAGTGTTCTTGCATTGAGGGAGCACCAGGGTGAGGGCCCAAGGTCCACTTGCTACCCTTGTATTTGGCCTATAGAAATGTTCTTAAATTTATTCCCATCTTCTAATAGATAGTTGTAGAAATTCCACTTTTCTAAAATGAATGGCTCTCTTGTTCTTCTTCTTCATCAAGTTTTCTTTTTAAAATCAGGTCATTTACTATTTTAGCAGTTCCAATTTTGGCTCCCACTTCTCCCTTAAATAAGTGATCTCTTAGGGTTAGCTCATTTAACCAGCTGGGATTCTGACATACCATGTTTATAGGCATAACTTTGCTTACACTCAGCTCCTTATGGCCTTATGCCTCATTTCAAAGCCTTGTTCAATGGCTGTCTCCAATTCTAGGTATTCTTTGAAGCTTTCATCCAATGTCCAGGGATTCTCTTTTCCCTTTGGGTGCTGGTGATATTTTCTGGTTATTCAAATATTTATAAACTAACCTCATATATTTTTTTTATAGTGCCGCTTACTGTTTTTACCTTTTTTTTTAATCATATGGTAGGGTAAGACATTTCTGGATGATAAGCTGTTTCATGACTTGGCTTGTGATACCTTCTTGTCTTTTCACTTGTGGCATGCTGAGGGGGGTACTTAATTCCATTTGACTTAGAGACAAAGGCTAGACCAATATTAGATACTCAGCACAATATTTTTTAAAAAAAATTGGATCACTAGTGTCTCTAGATATAAAAACAAATTCCTGATACCTAAAGATAAATTTAAGTAAACAAACAAGCAAAAATGATACCAAGTTCTTGAAGAAAATCTCAGGCACTTCATGTAGGTGAACAATGTAGGTGTGAAATTGCCTTAAAGTTCAGAAGTCATAAGACTTAGTCATCAGACACATCTTTGCCTGCTATGAAAACTTTTATATGCTTGAAAGTGAAATCACTGCAAAAATATCACCCAACAGAAAAATGGGAACATGCTATAGATAGGTATGTCAAGTGAGGGATTCCCCAAATAATTCTCCAATAAACATGGGAAGACATCAGAACTCACTAGCAGTCATGGGAATATAAGTTAAAATAACAAAGAAGCATTTTATTTCAATAACATTGACAAAGATTCAGAAGAAGGGTACCTATCATTATAAACGAGGGGGAGTGCAGACTGGGGATGCAAAGCCCACCTGTAGGTAGCAGGACATCCCCTTACAGAAGGGTCACTGGGAGGAGATGAGCCAGTCAGGGTGCAGTGTAGCAATGAGGAAACATATAACTTTCCTCTAGTTTTTCAATGTTTTCTCTGCCCCACTATTTTTTTTTTTGGCATCACTCCGGTGGTGGGAGTAGGAGGCCCACCTGCCCCACTATTATGATGCCAATTTTACCTTACAAGTCTGGCTAGACCAGAGTGCATACACTGGTACAGATAAGAACTGAATTTGGGACAGATGATCATTTCAGGACCAGTGATGAGAGTGGTGATACTGGGAGGGTAGAGGGAAGGTGGGGTAGAAAGGGAGAACTGACTGTAAGGTTCCATATATACCTTCCTCCCTGGGGTAGGTAGGTGGAGACAACAGGGAAGTAGGTGAAGGGAGACATCAGAGAGTGTAAGATATGACAAAATAATAATAATTTATAAATTATTAAGGGTTCATGAGGAAAAGGGGAGCAGTATGGAGGGGGAAAATGAGGAGCTAATACCAAGTGCTTACATAAAAGGTAAATGTTTTGAGAATGATGAGGGTAAAAAATGTACAAATGTGCTTGACCTACAATGTATGTGATAAGAGTTGCATGAACTCTCAATAAAGTGATTTAAAAAAAGAAGAAGAAAAAGAAGAAGGATACCACTGTTGGGTGGGGTGTCAAAAATAGTGTATTTTCACAAGTACTGAAGGAAATGTCAATTGTGCCAGGCAATTGAGAACAGTGTATTTTAATTCAATAACCTCTGCTCAGAGACCTTATCCCACTTAAATGAAAACCCTAGCATACCTGAGAATTTTTGAAGAATGCATGCTGTGAGATGTTTTGCAGTGGCAAACAAGCAAATGGAAAGGAAGGGCCTATCTACCAGTAGGGAAGAGTGTGTGAATTATTATGATCTGCAAGTGGAATAGTGGATAGGTATTAAGAAGAATTATAGATACGCTAGTTGATAGGGAGGGTTTCCAAATAAGGTGTTCATGAGGAAAGCACAATTTTTAAGTGTTTATGGTATGATCCTATTTGTCTAAAATGATAATATATAAATTTTATATAGGTCAATGTAGGTATGTATGTCTGCACAAAAAAAGAGAAAAAATTCTTTATAATAAGGATTTCCCATCGGGAATCTAAGAGAGATGATCCCTTTAGGACCAGTGGGGAGAGTGGTGACTCCGGGAGACTGGAGGGAAGGTACAGTAGAAAGGGGGAACTGATTATAAGGATCTATATATAAATTCATCCGTGGGGTATGGACAACAGGGAAGTGGGTGAAGGGAGACATCAAACAGCACTTGACAAGACAAAATTATAATAGCTTATAAACTATCAAGGGTTCAGGAGGGAGGAGGAGGGAGGGAGTTTGGAGGGGGTGGGAAAAGGAGGAGCCAATACCAGGGGCTTAAGTGGAAAGAAAATGTTCTGAGAATGATGATAGCATCAAAGGTACAAATGTGAGTTGCATGCAATGGATGTAGGTGGATTGTGCTAAGAATTGTATGAGTCCCCAATAAAATGATTTTTTAAAAAATAAGGGTTTCCTTGGGGGAAGAGCAATATGGATTAGGGTGGGGGAATAGAGGGGAGGAAACAGAAGAATAAAAAGAAAGGAAAGGCATGAAGAAAAATCCTGGGGTGCATGCCTTGGTCACATCTCTGTGTCATAAATGTGCATGTAGGGAGTAGGGATGCATATCTAGAAATAATGGTGTAACTATGTGTTGAGTTTTAAGGATTTCAGATTAATTCCTGCTTATTACAGAATCTGCTTTCATTTTAGTTTACTGGCTTTTCTTCTTCTTCTTCTTATCAGCTCACTGAGTGGTGCAAATGGTTAGATTCTGTTTGTAGCAGCAAGACTGGCAGTTTCGAACCTACCCAGGGGTCTCATGGAAGGCGGGGCCTGAAGATTAGCGTCCTTAAAGATCGCAGCCAAGCAAGCCCTGTGAAGCGGTTCTAGTCTGTGACATAGGGGTTATTCATTGATCAGGAGTCGGGAATCCACTTGACAGCAGTAGACAGTAACCACAGGCTAATCTCAAGCTGAAGCCCTACGATTGCGTGGCTGGTGCTAGACTGGGCGGTGATGGACACCTGCCTGTTGTACACCTCGCTTAACGTTCACCCACCAGCTGTTAGAGACAAATGGAAATTTACAAAGCTCTCTAAGATTTACCTTTGAAAAGACGACAGCCCACTTACAGAAGGGCATTTCTCTTTTGCTGATATCCGATTTAGGTACACAAGTTCGATGAGAGAGCATCATAGAACTTCTTTGCAAGACGTTGAACTATCTTGCAAGAAGATTGAGCCACGTTATAGAAAGCAGCACAAGAAACTTCATTTTTTTAAAAGGGGGGAAAAAAAGGAAACTTTAGCCCACTCCAAATTTGCGGGAAGCCAGAACTAAGAGATCATCAGAAGAGGGAACCCTGATAATGGGGAACCCTGATAAGAACTGGCGGGATGGCGCTGAAGTTCCAATGATGTCAAAGAATCAACTAAATCTATTATAAAAACACAGGTTAAAACTGGCCTTTTTAGAGAGCTAGGATCCAAGACCATCAACCCCTTTATCGCCAATTCTCTCCATGTGAGTGCACTGATGAAGGCAATGCTTTTTGGGGGCTAGGATATTAGAATAACGTGTGTGAAGAGTACTCTGACCATGTTTTTCTGATTATTCTTGCTCTACTCTGCAACTTAGTTAATGTTAAGAATGATTGGATTGTTTGATGTGTGTTTGCAGTGAATGAACCGAGCGTTGGGAAATGCCTACTAGCGTCAAGTAATTATTGATGGCGGCGCTCGTGACAGAGGTCTATGCACATTATAACCAAGAGAGTCTCGATGAGTTGGATGGACTCGGTGGCTGCAATGGTGCCCTCAGGGACAACGGCCATTGTGAGGCTGACGCAGGACCCGCAGTCATTTTGGTCTCCCCGACTTCCGGTTGCTATGGGTTAGACCTGACGGGGCGATACCTAGCAGCAGCCTCGAAGCAGAGGGTTGAACACTCTGAAGGGGGTCTCATTTGAGACACTAGATGCAAATTTGGCAGCCAGTAAGCGAGGATTATTGAGGACGGCACTCACAAGGGTCTGATGACTTAGACAAAATTCCCCCTCACCCCAAATTCTGTTCTTGTATTTCTGCAGCGCCAGCTCCTCATGAGCTTATTGGCATAGACATAGTTTAGAGGCGCCTAAGTTTGCTTTGCTCTCTAATGGCTTTCGGAATTTTTGTGCCTTTGGGAAGTACAAACATTGTCTACTAACATCATCCCAACCCCTTAATGACAAAAGTGACACAAACATTTATAACCATAAATTATCAACAGCAGATCAATGTTGGCACTAGCAAAATTAGTTTTCTGACTCTTTTGTGTGACATGCGTGCATGATAAATATTTGCCTGCAAAGGTTATTGCTATATTAAAAATAGCCAGAAGGGAACATATTTATATTGTAGTCTGGTAATAATTTCCTTTAAGTGGGTTAGTTCATCAGAAATGTGTTATGGTTTGATGATTAATTGACAATGATCTCCATATTTCGTATGCAGAAGAGGCTATCGTTAAAACTCATTATCAATATTTGTTTTAGAAAATTAAGTTTCAGTACATGATTCTCATTTTAATGACAATGACACAATTTTACGTCGTTTGGGGACATAGAGTCAGCCTGAACCAGTGGTTCTCAACATTCCTAATGCTGCCACCCTTTAATGCATCTCCTCATTTTGTAGTGACCCCCCCAACCCTATAATTATTTTCCTCGCTACTTCATTACCGTAATCTTGCGACTTTTATGAATTGAGTGACCCCTGTGAAAGGGTTGTTCGACCCCCAATGGGGTTGTGAACCACAGGCTGAGAACTGTTGGCCCAGACCCACCGTAACTTGTGTATGAAAGAACACAATGTGTACTCCCCCCGCCCCCACCATTCTCACAACTGTTACTAGGCCTGAGACCACTGTTGCAGTCACACCTCAATCCAGCTCATCAAGGGCCTCTCTGATTATCATTCGCATCAAGATTCCCCATCTGAAACAGATGTTAGCAGAACAAAGATGCACTGCTGTTAGACGAATCTAGTTTCGAGAGACTTCCCTTTGCTGTGGGCAGCCTGTCTATGTCAAACAAGATAGTGGTGCTCTAGAAATCTTAGAAGGGAGGCATTCTCATGAGTGCATGTTAAGACAACACTCACGCTGGATCTGGACGTCATAACCTGACTTCTGGGAGCTGCCACCATTGTGTCCACTTGGTCACTCAATCAAGCTAGCCCATGTGACACTGTCACTGGACTTCAAAACTACATACAGGTCCAGAGCCCATGGCGAATAGCTTGCTTTTACCCTGCTTTTCTCTGGCCAGCATTACCCACTCCAATAGCTCCCAGAGATATGGAGACCTTCAAAATATTCATGGAAAAATTCATTTATTTTTTAACTCCATTTTTTCCCCTGTGACTGTTTGAAGTTCCCTTGTGTTTTCATTTCTCTTGGTGTCTAAGATACTTGAGAAAGGTGCCCACTCCGATGCCTCTATCCTCCAGAGTTCAAGTGTAGATGCTCCTACTGCCCTAAGTGACACTTACTTTTGGGGATGCTTTGCTATTATTTGCCTGATGCGTCGCCAACTCTGAATTTCTCTCTAGGCAGCTCCCAGCCTTAGCCTCCTTTCTGAGCTCCTCAATTAAGCCTTTGTCTCTTATCTTTTCTATCAGCTGAAGAGGATGTCCCAGGGCCAGTTGATACCTACACTTATTCTACAGATCATGGGCTTTGGACTTTGGCCATCCTCTGAATTAGAACCTTGACAAGTAGAGCTTTTAGGCTTTAATGACACTGTGGGGTGGAGATAAGGCGATGCTGCTGGTTTGCCTTCATCTCTGTTTCCAGGTCTTAGGAGAAATACTGGAGGATCAAGCAGTTCTGTTTGGTATGTATGTGTGTGTGTCTATTGTGCTTCAATAGGCACATCCTTTGGCCTATCATTTGTCTCTTAGATAGCATCACAAGGCATCTGACCTCTAGTTCTGTGTCTGTCTGTCTGTCTCTCTCTTTTTTTTTTGGCTGAAGTCAGAGATTAGGCCTTGTCTTGTCCTGGTCTTTTGGGTTAGAGTAGGTTACAGTCAGAGTCTTTTGCATACATTGTGCACAGACATCTCAAGAAGGCACTGTAAAGGAAATTGGCGGGGGAGAGGGAGGGAGCGTGGATATAATGAAGATGGATCTCCGTTGTGGAGAGTTCCCTGTCACAGTGAGTACCGTGAGCATGCATGCTGTGTAACCACTGCTGAGGGGGTTTTAGGTGCCACAGAGTTGGCTCTGACCCATAGCGACCCTATGAAACACAAGATGAAACACTGCATGTTCTTGTGTCATCCTCACTATTGCTCCCATGCCTGAACCCACTGAAGCAGTCACTGGGTCACTTCATCTCCATGAGGGCTCTTCTCTTTTGTGCTGCCCCTCCACTTTACCAAACATGATGCTTTCCTCCAGGGACTGGTCCCTCCTCACAACATGTCCAAATTATGTAAGATGAAGTCTTATCATCCTTGCCTCTAACTTTACTACCTCTGTTCTTCCAATACGGATAGGCTGATCTTTTTAGTAGCCTGCAGGACTTTTAATATTCTCCGCCAGGACCACAACTCAAATGCACTGACTATTCTACAGTCTTCCTTATTCCATGGCCGACTTTCACATGCATATGATGCAATGGAGAATACCGTGGCTGAGTCAGGTTGCACCTTAGGCCTTTAAGTAACCTCCTTGCTTGTCGATACTCTAAAGACCAATCCTTACAACTGGGCATGTGATTATGGATTTTGTGGCGGTCATGTGCTTATGCTAATTTCATGATTGAGGTGGAGTTTACCCTATTAATCTGGAGCTAGACATTTAGTAGCCCATGAGGCCTCTATATGGCATGACTTTCTCCTGAGACTTCTGGGAAATCTCATGATATTTTTCTCTTGAAGATGAGAAGCTATCTTCCCAGTTGTTGGGAGTTAGTCTCAGAGACAATGAATCATGGACAAGACAAAATGGCAGCATCTGAGGAGTTGGAGGAGAAGACAAATGGCTTTACCCTGTTGGAATCAGACCACTGAAGCTGAAGAAGTCACGTGGAGATACCTGCCAGTGCTGAGTTGCCTCTACGACCACTGATGCTGTTGATGGAACCTGAATCCTGGAAACGAGGAGCCATGGGGAAACCCCTGCCAGCGCCAGGATTCTGCACCCACTGGCCTGTAACTTCATGAGTCAGAAGGATACGTTATAGACTGCTATCAGGCTTACGGACTAATATTGGACTTACGACTTTGAACTGGACTGCTTTCTCACTGTCCTATTCCTCTTGTATATAAACCGTTCCCTTATATCCATATGTGAGTCTACGAAATTTGTTCCTCTACTCTACCTGGACTAACACAGATATGATCAAATTGTGAAAGTATGTATTACCTGTCTGGAGAATAGGGGGAACTCAGGGTAACACTTAAGGTCCTATATCTCTGGGTTGGAGAAAAAGAATGCTCTCCACCCCTATAAAGAGTTACAGCCATAGAAGGCACAGGGACAGTTCTACCCTCTTGTGTAGCAACGAGTTTGACTCAGCTCCTTGGGAGTGAGTTCAGAGTTTGTTCAAGTCTTTGGATGGAAAGAATGACTAAGTGCTCAGCTGTTAAGCCAAAATTTGAAGATTTGCACCCATTTAGAGGTCCCTGACAATCTACTTCTGAAAAAATCAGGTGTCAAAAGCTCTCTGGCACATCATTTTTCTCTGTCACACATGGGGTCACCATGAGTACAAGTTGATTCGATGGTTACTCGTGCTGATTTTATTTCAAAATAATATCAGTTTTAGCTTACATGAAAAATAGTTGGATAAATTGTCTGAGTTGAAAACCCATATTAATTTCCCCCAAAGTTCCTTTATTTTTTTTTAAAGACTGCTAGTAGTCATTCTTCCACATGGGACTTTTTAAAAAATAAAGCAAATTAAAGTTTTCTGATTTTAAACAAGCAACATTTAATATTTTCTTGCTTTCTTCACAACTTTATAACACAGATAACATACTTTTTGATTCACATCATGATGAGTAACATATACCAATAGTTACTGCATAGCTGTAAGAGATTTCAGATGGCTAGTCATTTATATAAGGCAGTGGAAGCCTCACATCACTTGCCACAACATGATTAGCAGCCTTCATTTTAAACAGAAGTAAGCTCTGTTTAGAGGGTGGGAAAGTACTTGCTTTACTAGAGAGTGAGAACCTTATTCTGACTCAACACATAACTGGGTGTTTGCAGAGTTCTTGGGTAGTGCAATTCATTAAGAACCGGACTACTAACTAAGAGGTTGAGGGTTTGAATCCATTCCAAGCACATCATAAGAAAAGTCACTTTTGAATATCCAGAGGCATACAGTTCCACTCTGCAACACATGCTGTTGCCTTGAATTGGAATCAACTGATGACAACTTTATTTCTTAATATACTTTGCTGCTCTTGTTAATGAACCACCACTACAAGTGAAGGTAGATGAAGAGGACTTATTTACAATGTTCCAATTCTAATTCTTCAATATTTTATTTTGTAGTTGGATTAGTTAGCATTTCCCCAAGATCAGTCTGTGGTACATGAATTTTAAGGACCGTTAATGTTCTATAATAAGAATCATTCTTATATTGTCCAATTTTATTTCTTACCATGTGCATACATTTTTCTTCTTTGGTTCTGATTATTTCCTTGGGCTGTGTTCCCATAAATGGGACACTAATATAAACTCTTTTTTTTCTTTTTGACATGTTGCTAAATTGCTTTAAAAAATGTTGGTCCTTTACAGTCTCATTATGAGGGTTGGAGAATAATTGAATTAGCACATTATCACCACTGTCAATCTTTTTTACAGTCTTGCCATTTATATAAGTGAAAAATAACTCATTTTAATTTGTATTTTTATTTCGAGGTCATAAATATGGTTATTTTCCTTCTGTATTTCTTCTATAGATAAATGAACATTTTTGCTCATTTTTCTATTAGCTATGCTCAGGCTTCTCTGAATGGTATAAGGGCCCTTTTTATGATGCCCAGTAACCCTCTTTACATCTGTTCTATAATTCTAACTAGAGTTTTTACTAGCTCCTTAATTTTTAGTAATGGTTTTTGATCTCTAGGAGCTTTTAATGTTTATGCAATCCAAATCTATTACAATTTTACTTAGTAGTCTCTTCTGTTACCTCTTATGCTTTACTTCCTATCTTGAGTTGACAGGGTTAAATAGTTCATATCTAATTTTCTATTGGTTTGTTTAATTGTTCTATTTCTTATGCTTAAATTGTTAATGTAAAAAGTATTGTTAATTGAAAAAGTATCTGAGTATTCAGCATAAGATTCTATCTTGGCTGAGCCCCGGTGGCATAGTGGTTGTGCGCGGGACTACGGCCCACTGGGATGGAGGTTTGTTTCCAGCTCCACAGAGCAAAGGCCTCCTACTCCTACCACCAGAGGGCAGTGGTGCCCCCCTAAAAAAACAGAAAACAAACAAAAAAAGATTCTATCTCACTAAAAAATTCAAATCAGAAAAAATTAAGCATTATCTGAGCAATATATTTCTTAATGGTTTGTGATATTTAGTTTATTAAGTGACAAGTTTTTAGAAATACAAGGGACTTTAAATATATGTGGAAAAAGGAAATTAAAAGGTAACAGATTTATTTATTTTTAAATTGTATTGGGAGCTCTTACAGGTCATCACAATCCATTGTATCAAACACATCTGTACATATGTTGTCAACATCATTTTCAAAATGATGTTATCAACATCATTTTCTATTTGAGCCCTTGCATCAGCTTTTCATTTTCTCCCCTCCTCCCTTCCTCCCTCCCTCTCTCTTTTCTTCCCCCATGTCACTTTAATAATCTATAAATTCTTCTTCTTCTTTTTTGGTTACAGATTTTTTTGTTTTGTTTTGGGCATCACTGCCCTCAGGTGGTGGGCGTAGGAGGCCCAGCCTTTGTTCTGTGGAGCTGGAATCGAACCTCCATCCCAGTGGGCCGTAGTCCCGCGCACAACCACTACGCCACCGGAGCTCAGCCCAGTTACAGAATTTTTTAAATGAAATTTTAAAACTTCTTTGCATTAGGATGAATTTGAGGATTCTTTATTCTGTCCACTAATCTGTCTGATTTTTATGAGAGACATATGGTTTTAATTATTTCCAATGTGCATTTTATTATCTAGTAAGCTCTCATTATAATGACTTTTTTGAAAATTTATAGATGATCTTTAGGAACATTTTCATTTTCATAAATTTCAAAAAACATTTCATTTAAATGCCGAATGCAATTTCTTAAAACTTAGAGATTAATTTTTACAACACAACACAAAATATCTATTACTATGCTCTTCTCTTTTGTATCTTTGTGATGTTCTTGTTAGCTTTAATTCAAGAACCTAAAAACATTTTTTGTGGAGATTGTTGTTTCTAAGGGGTCTTTTTTCTATTATAAATTCTCATGGGAAAGGAAAAATGTTTTATTCTTACAAGTATTATTGTTAGTATTTATCATAAACATTTGATTCATTGTTGTATTTCTAAGGTCAAATTTCATGCTGGCCACCAATGCCCTTATGGTCCTATTTTCCATTTTGAAAAGTTATGTTTAAAAAGATCTCTATTTGCAATATTTTACCAAACAGCCAGGAGTTCTCAAATAACATTAAAAGAAAGGGTGTGTGTGCATAACATGAGGCTGACATGTCAATCTTTGGTGAGGTCCCCCAGGACCTATCAAAGGGAGTCCTATCAAAGGGAGAAAGGGTACAGTTGGGAAGAACAATGTAGGAGAGGGAAAATGTAGCAAACATATCTGGCATATCCATTGATAGAAAAAGAGAGAGAAGACTGACTTCCAGGTTTGGGGAAGATTGACTGAAAATGTTTGGGGGGACCCTAGCTGGTGCAGTGGTGGAACCACATTGACCTGGATTTCTGAATGCATTCTGGAGACCCAGGCTGGGTTCTGGGGTGTGTTGGGACACTCCATTCTGGATCATCAAGGTGTGCAGCATGCTCCAGAGGCTGCACCAATGAGAACCCTTATGGGAATTCCACTGGGAGAATTGGATTCTACTTTAGATGCACCTAGAATGTGAGGACAGAAGTCAGAAAATATAAGGTGTCTGAGGAAGCAGAAGACAGCCATACCAATATTGGAGAGCTGTTGGCAGGCGGACAAACAAGGTCTTACTACATCAATGCCCTATAGGCTTTAATAAGATATGTATTATAATGACAAAGTTGTGGTAACCATTCTGTTGTATTTAATTTTTGTGTGGTCTGTATCAGGGTGTACCTCAGAGATTCTATGGAGGGAGGGGGGATTACCCTCTTGAGGTCACGATACATGTTTTTCCATTTTTCAGTAAATGAAATCTAAGATTACTGAACCTATAGGGATAGTAAGTTGAACAAGGGTTTCAGGGAGGGGTTGCAGGGAACAGGGGTTGATAAAATGGGAATGAAGTTAAGGTATCCATGAAAAAATAGGATGTTTGGATATTGATTATGGAAGCAGTGGTACAATTCTGTTTGATGAGATTGAATGATGCAATGACCTGTTAATTCCCAAGTTGCAATAAATTGAAAGAAGAAACAAAACATAGATCTAGAAATGGGCTTGGGGCTCACTCTAGATCCCAGCTTCAACATAAGAGCAATTAGTTCTTACATCCTAGTCCTGCTCGAGACTCACCTCCAGGATGAGATGACAAAAGATGGGTGCGAAAACAAAAAGTGGGGAAGAAACTTGATGGTACCCAGCTATCAGATAAAAAAGTGTCTGTGGTGTTAAAGGTTTTACTCCAAACAAGCAGCCATGTAAGTGAGATGTCAAGTAAGTCCACATGGAAGAAGCACACCATCATCAGTCATAGAAGATTGTGAATCATATAATCTGAAGTTGAGGGGAGGGATGAGTATCAGCCTTACATCTGACAATCAGGTTGGCAGAGGCTATGGATGACAGGGAGAGTTCAAGATTCACTGGTGGAACTACATGGGAAGTAAGCCTCCAGTAAACTCACTCCATCCACAATTGAGGGATAGGAGGAAAGTGGCTATCAAATGGAGTACAATGGAGAGTTGGGCACAGAATGTCAAAGGCAGAAGCCTGATTTGAACAGTGAAAACTTGTGAACAGAGTCTCCCCTAGAATGCATGCTGGATATGATCTGGTTTCCAAGATTTTATGTGTTTTTTTTGGGGGGGAGGGGAGTTGCATTGTGTAGTTTGGTTTTTGATTGTACATATTAGGAGGTACCCCAGAAGTTTATATCATTGGAGGTCACTTTCTTGAATTGGTAACATATGCTTTTCAATTTTTGATGCATGAAAATTGGGACTAATGAATTTAAAGAGTCAGAAAGTAGAGTAGAGTGTAGGAGGGGGGCACAGAGGTGGGGATAAGGAGGGACTACAATGTCAAGAGGCCCAAATAGAAAAATAATTTTTGGAAGCTGTTTGTGGTAGCAAGTGTACAATTCTGGTGGACGGGATTTAACAATGGAATGATTTAGTCCATGTATTAATCCCAGTCAATAAAAAGGAAGTTATATTACCGAATATCCTGAATTTAATCCTGTTTTGTTGTTGTTGTTGTTTTGGGGGGGTATCACTGCACTCTGGTGGTCATGGGAGCTACTCAGCTTTGCTCCTGGAGAGCCGCTGCTGGATCTGAACCACCAAGTCCATGGGCTGCAGTCGGGGCTCCGCCTAGTCCTGCTTTTTTATGAGACAGTTTCAGTGCTTTACTGCTAATTAGGATGTTGAGAACTGGTTTATGAAATAGATTCTTCCTACTACTAAAGATTTTTTAAAATTTCTAATTTAGTAAGAGGTTTTCTTCAGGTCTGAGTGTTGAATTTCTTTGTAAAGGATTTTAGCATTTATCAAGATGATTGTTTCCCATTTGTCCTTTGGATAGATTATGTTAATATGCATTATCTGGGTAGTGTACTACTGCACTCAATTAGTTAGTGTTTTAGGTAAGTCCTTAAACTGAAAGTGACTCATTGATTAAAAAAAATAGGTGTCTGATTTTGGTTCTTGGTTAGTTTGTCTTCATGTTATAAGTAACGCTTGATAGTTTTCTTTATTTTCTCAAACAAAAGATGTCGTGTGGAAATTATATTTGTATGAAAACTTGAATAAATTGACATGAACCAGTATAAATTTCTTGAATCTTCCTCCAGTGGTAATGCTTTGGCACATATATGAAGGTAAGTAAAAAAAATGTTGCCAGAAATCATAGGAGCCTTTATTAAACAAACATTCCAATGTGCGAAGCATTGTTCCTTGACATATCCTCCATGTAGGTCTATAGGTCTATAAACTTCTGAAAGTGGCATTCTCAATTCTGTGTGCTTCAGTTTATACCACGATAGTTTGGGATCTGGGAGGGACTCAATTTGTATTTCTTTTAAGTATTAATGGAGTCAGGGGAGCAAAATGAACTCTGGAGGGTGGTGATCCGATTGTAGAGGAGATGGAGCAAACATTTCCAGTCAATTCTCGTAGGACAGCCTAAGTGGATCTCTCTGCATGGCATGTAAGTGGTCTACCAATAGATCAGGAGCCACTGGTTTGATGAGACCTTGCGCTCTGGATTGTATTGGTGACTCCAAGGCTCATCCTTGGCTACAATTCATTTCACAAAACTGTCTCCAGTAGCCTTGACCTTGCTGATGGACAGACGGGGAAAAAAAGACGAGCTCTTGGAATTGGTTAATCTTTGCACAATGGTTTTGGCACCTTTAAGACAAAAGCTTGCTGTGGTCAAGGTGTTCACTTGAAATTGAAAATGCCAAGCTGAATGAGACCCCAACTTCAGCAGCTATGGCATAAGTGCTAATTCGATGGCCTTCTTCCATCAGTTACTGGACTTCAGCTAAAGTAACTTCTCATCTCAGAGTTGAAGACCTTCCTTCTCTAACTTCATCTCTGAGGTTTTCCCAACATTCCTTAAATCATTGGATCCATCTAAACACTTTTATTTTGCTGTTAGAAAAAATTTTTAAGGATTTTCTTTCTTTCCCCTCAAACCGTTTTGTTAGGAGCTACTCCAGATATCATACCACTTCAATGTTCATTCACATTAAGCAGTGTGGTACAATTGCTGCCCAAATTGGCTTCAAAACACTTCCTTTTAAAATTCCTTGAGACTAGCTTCCCTTCACTCTCCTGCCTTCTCTGCTGTACTCTCCAGGAGCCCTTATTCTGGTTGTTGTTGTCTCTACAGATTAGCCTATCCTTGTTGACTATCAACATTGACAAAATACAACAGAGATGTGGTGTTTTATGTGTGTAGTAGACCCATAGATTCATTGCAAACCTCCAAAGTTTTGGAAGCTGTCTCTATCTCTTTCTCCCAGCTTCTTGGCACAACATGACTTTTTTTTTGGCATCACTGCCCTCTTGTGGGAGGAGGAGGCCCAGCCTTGCTCCTCGAGAGCTGCTGCTGGATTTGAACCACCAACCCAGTAGGCCGCAGTCCTGCACACAAACACTATGCCACCAGGGCTCAGCCCCCAACATAAAATGACTTTTTCTTTTTTGAAGGTACTCTATTTAGACAGTAAGACAAGTGTATTCTTTGTTCCAATAACTTGGCATTCTGTGATGCTCACCTTCCCAACATGATCGCCGAAGACAAAATGAGTGTATAAGAAAATGTGGTGAAGAAAGCTGATGGTGCCCAGCTATCAAAAAAGACAGTGTCTGAAGTCTTAAAGTCTTAAAGGCTTGAAGATAAACAAGTGGCCATCTAGCTGAGAAGCAACAAAGTCCACATGGAAGAAACACAACCAATTTTGTGATCACAGGGTTGATGGGATCAAATATCAGGCATCAAAGATCCAGAACAGAAAATCATGTCATTGTGAATGATGGGGAGTATGAAGTGGAGACCCAAAGTCCATCTGTAGACAATTGGACATCCCTTACAGAAGGGTCACAAGGAAGAGATGAGCCATCAGGGTACAGTATGGCACTGATGAAACATACAACTTTCCTCTAGTTCTTCAATTCCTCCCCCCCGCCCCCCCACCATCATAACCCCAATTCTACCTTACAAATCTGGCGAGACCAGAACATATATTTAGGTGCTGATAAGGGCTGGAAACACAGAGAATCCAGGACAGATAAACCCCTCAGGAACAACATTGAGAGTAGTGATACCAGGGGAAGGTGGGGGGCAAAAGGGTAAATTGATCACAATGATCTACATATAACTCTCTCCCAGGGGGGTCAGGCAGCAGAAATGCGGGTGAAGGAAGACATTGGTCAGTGTAAGACATGTAAAAGTAATAATAATTTATAGAGTATCAAGGGCTTATGAGGGAGGGAGGGGAAAAAACTGAGGAGCTGATACCAAGGGCTCAAGTAAGAAAGAAAGAAAATGTTTTGAAAAGGATGATGGCAACAAATGTGCAAATGTGTTTGAAGCAATAGATGGATGTATGGATTGTGATAAGAGTTGTATGAGTCCCTAATAAAATGATTTAATTAAAAAAAAGACAAGTGTATTACAAAAGAACTTGTCTGCAACCATCTACTGATTGCTTATATGTTTAAATATATTTTGAAATTTACTATATGTATATCATACCAATATTTTAATATTCTAAATTACAGTCATTATAATTTTGTTTTTATTTTTCTTCTTTTTACTTCTTGGTGGCTTACTTTTTGACAAATGAATCAGGAATTTGTGTACTTTGTTTTGTATTTTGATAAAAATAATTATTTTAGCTTAATTTAGCGAATTAATATTTATTTGTTTTATTGTCATCATCTCTCTTTCTCCTGCATTCTGGGGCTGAATATTTGTTTTATTTTTCAAAGACATATTATTTTAAACTTTATTTCTTAATTAATAATAAGTATTGAGGGTTGGTGGGATGGAGAGAGCAGGGGAAGAGGAGAAGAGATGGAAAAACCAATACTAGGGGCTCAAGGGAAAAGACAGCTGTTTGGAGAATGATGACAGCAATGAACATGTGAAGGTGTCTGGCACAGCATGTTTATTTTTGTATTGTGAAAAACGATGTACGAGCCCCCAATAAAATGATTTAATAAAAATAAAAAAATAACTACCAAAAAAAGTTAAGTATTATGAACAATCCTGCCATTGTTAAGAATATTTGATGACCTCGTGTTTGAGGAAACACCTCTCAGAAGTTTATCAGGAACTTCCCCAAATCAGATTTGAAGTTTTTATGTTGACACCGTATTTTTCTGCCTTTTATTCTGTTGGAGCATTGTCGTACTTAACACGCAGGGTTCCTAGAGGTTTAGAAATGAAACCATCCAAACCTTCAAAAGAGAAAGATTGTACAATATTGAGATTATCCAAAAGAATGTGATGTTGATCTGGATGACTCTTGCAACCAATGATTTCAAAGAAATCTTTACATAATTGTGGCAAAAATTTTTTAAATGATTTGAATTTTCCTGTAAGTGCAGATGTGACTGCAATTCCATTCATAGTTTTTATCAGGCAGGTAGTCCTAATTTTAATTATAGTTTAAGTGCCTCATCACCAAAATAAACCAAAAAGGAAAATAACACCTCTCAGATTTAGTGTTGTTGACATTATTGATCTTTATAAAAAATTAATGAGTAGTTGGGCAGAAGCCCAATATTACCTCAAAGGTCTCCATGAACAAGGAAAAATAATTTTCATCTAAACTGCTTTCATCTAAGACTTTCAGGTAAGCTATTTTTTCATAAATTAATTCAGCTAACATTTTGAATATCCATATTTTAGAATATAAAGCAAAATTACCTTAACGCAATTAATATGTAATATAATCAAAGTACTAAGATAAATGATTTTCACTGAACTTTATTTTTTTCACTAACATAGCTGCTTTTTGCACTGAAGTTTACTGTGTTTTAGACGAGTTCTGGGCAATTAGTATTACTTCTTAGGCAAAAAGACAAGGTATAAGTGCACTTAGGGATATAAACACTCTTCTAAGGTTTATTTGGTGTAACACAACATTTGGAATCTATTTTCTACTTGCAATGAAAAATATTACCTTGTTTGTTTTTTGGGGGGGGCATCACTGCCCTCTGGTGGGAGTAGGAGGCCCAGCTTTGCTCCTGGAGAGCTGCTGCTGGATTTGAACTGCCAGCCCAGTGGGCCGCAGTCCCGCACACAACCACTATGCCACCAGGACTCAGCCCCAAAAAAATATTATTAAAAAGACGTAAGCTGACATTATTTAAGACACACAATTCTCACAGGCATATACGTATGTTTAAGGATACATGTGGAGATATATTCTTGGAAAAATGGCAACATAAATTTCTAGGTGCCAGTATTAAAATGTTGAAATGATGCATATCTAAATATGCATATCTAAAATATAGAGCAAATAGAAGCTGCACTTCAATAACTAGCACATCAGAGTTTTTATATGAACATGACATAAAAATCTGTACGTAAACAGAAAATAGCTAATTCTGCTTTCATTGATGGAACCACTGACCTTTTAAAGGTTAGTAGTTCAGTGCTTTAACTATTGTGTCACTAGGTTCCTCCCAGCATGGTAGCCAGGTCAAATGCATGGCTGCATGGTTGAGAATAGCTGTGACTTGCCTGTTGAACTTACTGATACTATTATGTAAATGAAGCATGGGAGTGACAAGAATGCCCTTATTTGTTAACCTTGCAACCCATTAAAAGATTATAGCCTGTGGGGCTGCCGTAGTGTCTTTGTAAAGGAGAAAGGGGACATGTTTCTGTGTTACTGGGGCTTACAGCTTATTTGTCCCACAATTAATCTCCTTCTCTGTCTCTTTTTGTCATCACAACGATCAATACAAATGGCCAGGTGTACCACAATTTAGAAGAAAAACATTTTTCCAAAGGAGTACTCTGCACGGCATTCAGGGAGAAAGAATGACCTGCAGGTGAGGTCTTTGTCTGCTGATAAACACAACAGCTTTTAAAAGCGGCCAGCATTAAATGGCCTTGCCCTAGTTATATAGGTCCCATAGTGCATTTCTCTCAATGGAAATGCAGGTGCGATGCAGGAATACTCTGCCAGGTGAAGTTAGTCCTCCACAAAAGGACAAATACTGTATGAGACCACCACTAGCCGGCTAAAAGCCAAGACAAAGACAAACCCACCAGAGGGAATAACAGACTTTGGAGCTTCCTAAGGGAGGGAAAATGGAGTGCCAGGCTAGAAGGTTGAGTGTCACTGACTGTGATGACAGGGAGGAGAGGGATGCAAAAGGGGAAGAGAGACTGGAGGTGGAGTTGATGAGTGGTTTGGACTGTTAAACGCAAAGTTGATTGTCTGCATTGTAAACCCACTTAATTCACAATCAAAAGAGTCATTTATTAAAAGAAAAGAAAATGCAGGTGTGGTTAGCTCACATCTACTTGTTTATCCCAATTCTTCTCAGGACAAACAGTTAAAGCAAGTGGGTGGCATGCTCCCCCAATTTCATTCTCAAGCTTCCAGACTAGCTTATCAGTTTTTTTTGGAACTTATTTCACTTTTGACTCTTTTGCATATCTAAAAAATCTGCTTCCCAGGAAGATCTCTCTTATAAAATAAGGTCGCGATTGTTCAGATTAATCTGAAAAATTGAATTATCCTCCTTTATTATATAGATTGTCTAGGGATTTCTTTGGGATACGTGAGAAGATTGTCTATGCCATTTCATCTCATGGGTCTACAATTCATCATGTACTTGTTTCTCCTGAGGCAAGACAGCCTAGTCAAAGGTAAGAGAATGGCTCCAGATCCATTGAGGGGGTTCACCACCCCCCAAAACAATGTTGTCAAGTCTATTCTGACTCACAGTGACCCAACATGGCAGAGTAAACATGCCACTCTGGGTTTCCAAGTCTGTAAATCTATATAGTAGCAGAACAGTACATTTTTCTCTTGCATAACTCATTGCTATTGAGTCAATTCTGCCTCACAGTGACCTGATATGACTGAGACTCTAACCTTTAATGGGCAAGCATCACCTTTCTCCCTCAGACAGTTTTGAGCTGTTGACCTTGTAGTGGGCAGTCCATGGCAGAACCACTACACTCCTAGCGCTCCTTTTGCTCATGCAGTGGTTTTTGCAGTGTTAGCACCACCAACCCTTCAGCTAGCAACTGAGCACTGAACCATCCACTGGGGGTGGGGTGGGGGGTTAAGTGTTATGAGTTACTCATTCTATGGTCCAATTCCATGGCCTCAGTTAGAATTGTTCGAACTACATTGTACCATAAGTTTTATAAGGCAGTCAAGGAAAAATGGAGCTTCACAGATAGATGAAGTATGTGAAAAAGGCTACATTTAAGGATCAGGGCTATCAAATATTGGGAACTCATCTCCTCCAAAGTAGCACTATGACTGTTTCTCTTCTAATGTTCGGTGTCTATTTCAGTAGTGAAATAAATTCGGTTAATAATTGCTAGCGAGTAGTTAAGTCAGCCCATCTATCTGCTAGTTTGCCATCCTGTGAGGACCTGTCTGTTGCCATGGTGCTGGAAGCCTTGCCACTGCACTTCAAATACCAACAGGATGACCTATGGCTGACAGATCTCAATCAGTGGCGCCTCCTGTCTAAGAAGAAAGTGTGGTGCTAAGCTCCAAAATCCAGTCAATGAAAACCCTGTGAATCTAGACAGTGTCGGACCATGATTCCGAGAGGTTGGAAGGCACCCGAAATAATGCTGCAACTATGGCTTCAAGCAGACCAACCCGTGGGAAGATGCTTCAGGACGGGGCAATGTTTTCTTCTGTTGTACGAGAGATAGGAATGGGATGAGGACCAACAAGAGTCAACCCAATGGGCGCTTTATAGTTCTCTCCTCACTTGACATTTCAGGTGATGGGATGGATACACTATCCTCTTAAATATTCTCTTCCCTTGAGATGATTGATGTACATTTTTGTCCTCAGCCACTACCATATATCAACCTACCCAAGTCTTCCTAACCAGCCAGCTGTTCCAAGGGCTTTTCCTACTCAGCATGCCTCAAACCAAGCTTGCAAACTGCTCTTTATGTAATATTCCATCTCAGGTAACGGCGACACCATCCCATCAGCGGATGAGCTAGAAACCCAATGCAATCAATTAATTGTCATCTGGAAATCCTGTACCTTTCCTGCCACATGATCATCCAAACCACCAAGATCTCTCTCTGGGTTCCCACGATTCCCTTCACTCACCAAATTCTGTTCTTAGAAGACAACTTAGCTATCTTAAAAAAACACAGCAACTTATACAGGATCAAATCTTCCCAGGTATCAATTTTGATGTGGAAAAAATAATTAAAAAATAACTCTATGTGCTCATTTCTACTTGCTGGCATAAAATGATTTTCAATTAATCCTAATTAAATTCAGTTACTTCCAAATCACTTTAGGCTTCTGACCCTCCCCTCTCGTCTCTCTGAGCCACCTCTCAGTTGGGTGGGGGTCCCTTTTACAGCTTCACAGCATTACTAGAGCAGGGCCATTTTCCTGAAAGCTGTTCTTGGCTTCTGGATGGCATGCTGTGAAGAGGACCTGGGCCTTTGTCATCTCTGGTCATGGCCATTGTGGGTCCCAATGTTTCTTCTACTCCATGTCCACTCTGATCTCTCTGTTACTTCATGTGCCATCTTAGACACTCCCTCTGCTAATCTTTGGGACATGGGACCATTAAAAAAAAGATATTCCCTCTAAGCCCCATGGGTTAAAGAAATGTCAAAGCTATAATCCTCTCCATGTTAACTAAGAACCGCCTTCTGACATTCTCACTACCATTGAGTTAATGCTGACTCAGAAACAGCCCCCCACCTCACCCTCCAAGGCTTCTGAGACTGCTCCGAAACAGCCCCCCACCTCACCCTCCAAGGCTTCTGAGACTGCAACTGTTTATGGGAATTGAAAGTCTGCGTTTTTTTCTCCTCAGAGATGCTGGTGGTTTTAAACTGCCTAACATTAGGATCTTAGCCCACCGAGTAAGCACGCCACCATCTTAGAATAAAAGAGAAATCATAGCATCTTAATAAATGAGATGAACCAATGTGACTTCCACGTAAAATCCTTCTGCTGATCAGGCCAGCCAAGGTCCCTTCCACATTCAACAGGGAAGTCATGGTGATACAAGGTTAGCAGCCTTGACTCTCCCTCTCTGAAGCTGCCTCCCATCTGCTCCTCCTTTCCCAGGGTGAACTGGGACGAGTTACACACAGATTGAAGTCTGGCTTCCCTCTGCTTTCCCATCACTACTCAGTGTCCCCAAAGTAGCCAGGCAGCTGTCCGTTTATGCAAACAAGAGAAAGAGAAACCCCTATGTGTGTCTTCCTCCTTGCTCTGGCTTATCTCCTTTCCAAGTCTCCTCCCACATGCACTCTGGTCACATGTCCCTGGCAACAGTGAAGCTAACAGGCCTGTTTCTGACTCTAACTCTAACTTGCGAAGCCTGCAGGCATCCTCAAACTACAGCCTGCAGAGGACATTTATCCAGCTGCAGGGTGTTTTTGCCACCACTGCCTGTTTTGCTTAGCAGCTGACTCACCCTGGGCTGCAGTGAATCTGTTCATAGTTTTTTTTTTTTTTTTAAATAAAACTATAGCCCAGCTCTCCAACGATCTGAGGGACAGTAAACTGGTCCCCTTTTTAAAAAGTTTGATGGGCTGAGCCCCGGTGGCATAGTGGTTATGCATAGGACTGGCCCATGGGATGGAGGTTCAATTCCAGCAGTGGCTCCACAGGAGCAAAGGCTGGCCCTCCTACTCCCACCACCAGAGGGCAGTGATGCTCAAAAAACAAAAACAAAAACAAAAAGTTTGAGGGTCCCTGGAAGGCTATTCTTACAGAAAGGAGGTCTGGATGAGGGCCAAGAATAAGCAGTGAATGGAGAGACCCGGAAAGGCATTTCCCCCCCTCCTTTCCTTTTCTTTTTGTCCCTTAAAGCTTTATCACCATTCTTGACTTGAAAAAAATGCAGAATTATATATACAAGCATAAAAATATTTTCTCTTCTTCTCATATTAGGCTAAACACCTGATGGCGTGGCTATTGGTATTTCCTTGCCTTGGGAAGTCTTTTGCAGGGCAGAAATCAGAGGCTTTGGGGAGTCAGAAGCATTTCTTTACCCCTTCCAAGGTTGAATTAACTGTGGAGTACCTGGGTAGTGCAAATAGTTAACAGGCTGACCCATGAAGTGAGAGGCTGCCTGGTCTGATTCACCCAGAAGGCCCCGGGAGAAAGGTCAGGTGACCTACTTCTGACACACATCAGGCCAAGGAAGCCCTACAGTGCACACTTCCCGCAAGCTGGAGCTGTCACAAGAGCCACATCTTCAAACCCACGGCGGAGGGAATGTCAGGTGTCCTGGAAGCAGTGGTGAGAGAAAGCCAGGGGGATCAATGGAGTTCCTGCTGCCAGGAAGAAGTTAGCAGGCCCAGAGGAGAGAGCAGAGGGGAGGTGCCTGGGGGAGGTATGAAGGCCCTAGAACTGACTGCCCCCCATTTTGTGTTTGGAAAGAGATGCCATACTGGACCCGCCAGGTTCCTGGTGCCTCCTGCACAGTCCAGGAGCAGAAGAGCCCCTGGTTATGAAGGGAAAATGAAGGCACCTGCACAGGGAAGGTCTGGCCAGTACTCTGGTTATCTGTAAGGCTCTTGGGCTGCATTCTGAGAGCTTAGCAGTTTGTCAACACCCGCCACTTAACAGGAGAAAGATGGGGCTTGCTACTCTCATCAAAAGCTTATTTCGGATACTGTGTTAGTCCAGGCAGACTAGAGAAACAAAATTCATAAACACACATAATGCACATAAGGGAGAGGTTTATATACAAGAGCAATTGAACATGGAGAAAGTGTCCCAGTTCAGTTCAATGTCATAAGTCCAATATTAGCCCATATGTCTGATACCAATCCATAAGTCCTCTTCAGACTCAGGAAGCACATGCAATGACACCAGGACAATCACAGGCCAGTGGGTGCAGAGTCTTGTGTATCCAGTGGTGGTAAAAGCATCTCAGCGCTGACAGGAGCCTCTCTCTGGCTTCTCAAGCATCTCAGCACTGGCAGGAGTCTCTTTTCTTGCTTCAGAGGTCTGGTTTCATCAGGGAAAGTCCATGTGGTTTGTCCTCTGGGATGTCTCACAGGGAATCAGTCGTGCATCTTGTCAGTAGAGTGTCTCCAAGGAACTGGCAGTGTGTCTCTCACTTCCAAAGGGGAAATATGGCCAGATTTCCCAGAATTCTCAGGAGATAGCCATGTCTGCACAATGGTCTTATTGTCTATCTCCAGATTGACAGGCTAGACTCCACCCCCAATTCTGAAATTGACACCAGTTTAGTGATTGCCACAGATACTCCCAGGGTAGTTCTATTCTGTCCCATAAGGTCACTGTCGACTGGCATCCACTCCATAGCAGTGAGTTAGAGTTCTGACTTGGGACTCTTCACACCACTCTGGAGAGGGAGGGGCCTGGTAATATCTGAAATCACCTCTCACAGGTAGGGGAGAAGAATGAGGGCAAAGTGTGGCAGAGGATGATTTTAAAACAAGATGAAATGAAATGCAACAAACAAAAACACGATTTTTTTTTCTGGTACACCAGGGTAGGTACACCCGAACTTCGATCTGGATTTCCCACATTCTGTTGTCAAGAATTTTTGACATCGATAAAAGAAATGAGAATGTTCATCCCTTGGTAACATGTGTATCCCGAAGCCCTCTCTACAGCACTTCTTCCTATTCCCTTCTTGTTTTATATGTTTTAGTTAAAAGAAAGAGTACATTCATCAAAGACCAAAAACCGATAAGAAGAAAGAAGTCAGAGTAGGAAGGAGGTGTGTAGACCATGCTGTAGGGGTAAATAACTGCTTACAAGCAATGGCAAGAGACCAGGCTCTCCAATACAGTTACAAGAGTCATCAAGGATCCACCGTAGAGTGAAGGCAGGAGACTATTAGAGACCAGGCATTTCCTTTCCCATCAAGGGGCTAGAACGCTGTTGAATTTTACCTGAGAGGCACTGGTGAGAAGAAACCCATCTATTCACTGGCTCCCGGGTAGAGACATCCAGATGGAGTGGCTTCAGTTGTTGGGACAAAATCATTTCATTCAGTCTTTTCTGCAGAATGAAATATTCTTCAGATAACTTTGATATCTAAAAAAGAAGGTCATGGGTCACATTAAAGTGGGGGAAGGCAGGTAGCCAGCAGTACCTGGTGAACTGGGCTGTGAGCCAGGCTTTGTCATGGTCCCCGGGGCTTGGACGCTGCCCTCTCTTGCTCCAGGAGTCGTTTGTGGGGAGTGGGAGGTCTAATAAAGGTTCCCGTTCCCCTCCGTGTTTCTCGCCCACATCACATCCACTTCTCCCTGGGTTTCTGAGATGGGGCTTCAGCGCTCACCCATCTGCAGGGATTGCCTGTGTGCTTTTCTCCAGGCATCTCCCTCCTTGATTTCTCTGACTACCTTCACCACCCTCTCTCCACCCCTGCAGGCAGTCTGAGGAGGCTGGCTTCAGGACTATTCCTTGTTTTGTGCCTCCTTGCATGCCAATGTCTTCTGAGCACCTGTTTTGTTAACGTGACCCTCCTGCTGGGGTGCGTGTGGGACCTCTGTTCTCCTACCTCCAGCTTTGACCCACGATGCATGACTCAGTCACTCGGCCTTGCCTCAGAGCCGGTCTGATTTGGTGTCAGAGTAAATGAGAAGGTTCAACTGAGAAGGAGTATTCTTTTAGTCAGGGATACTATCTATTTAAAATGCCCTCTTTTCATAAACTTGGGGTTGGGAGGAACAAATTGGGTCCAGTAAATTGGTTAATAAGAGAACTCCGTGATGTCCTGGAAGTTAGACATGCTTGGATCACAGCTTAAACACCAAGGAACACGTCCAAGGGCAGGCATTGCAGTTTTCTCATGCACTCGGGCAATATGTGATAAAAATTCAGAGTTTAGGGATGTTTCCTCAAATTAAGCCGTGATGATGTTTAATCTATTTGTTCATGCACCTTTGACAGACCATGCAGTCCATATAAATTTATAAGGTGCATATTAGGACCAGTTAGTTAAAACCCAGCATTTTACACAGGAGAAAACTGGGGTGCTGGTGGATTAAGTGATTTTCTTAAGGTCAAACTGCTAATCAAGAGAGAGCACGATCTGGAAGCAAAATGACAGGATTTTTTTCCTTTGGTTTTTCCACAGTGCTATATTAACTTACCAACATCCCAACTATACTCAAAAGAGGCCCTAGTGCTCATTTTTCCTTTGAGCAAGGGAGTTGAACCATGCCTTTTGATAGAAATAGCTTTGAAACATGGTGCCAGATATTCTCCAAGAAGGATTTTTAATAGTTGTCTTTTATGATTCTTCATTGTTGTGATAAACCATAGAAACATACTTTTTCAGCACCTCATTGTGGCCACATATCTATTTTTTGATATCTAATTATGCTTTCCTAAATAAGATTTTGGCACAGAAGAAAGCATAGCTATTAGACTTATAGAATTCACACGCACTCTCTTCTTCTTCTTCTTAAGTGACAATGAGAGAGCTCACAGATACGTAAACATTTGCATCACAAAGGATCAGCATATCAGGAAGCTGTATATTTGAGTGAACCACTTCCTAGTCGCTTTATGAAACAATATCTCAATGGAATTTTGTTTTGTTATAGCACAATCTCAAAAAAATGACAAAAATTCATTTCCATTGAGTGAATTCCACTTCACAGTGACCCTACGGGACAGAGTAGAACCGTCCCTGTGTGTTTATGAGTCTGTGATTATTTGTAGGAGCAAAAAACCTTATCTCTCTCCCTTGGGCAGACTGGTGGTTTTGAACTGTGGAACTTTTGGTTACCTACCCAACTTATAACCCATCATGCACAACCTGAGTTCCTGATTACATCCCAGGAGGCTGATTGAAATCAGTTAATTTATTAACTGGCTACTTCGATAGAACAACCCTTGGTACACTTTATTAAAAAGTTTTAGAATTTTACAAGAGCAGATGAAACAATGTTTATCAGGGATCCCTTACCATTAATTCATCTATGGACTAGTTCCTAGACACTTTTAGGGGGCAATACATTTAATAACATACCTGTT
Source organism: Nesogale talazaci (assembly GCA_004026705.1). Taxonomy (NCBI): domain Eukaryota; kingdom Metazoa; phylum Chordata; class Mammalia; order Afrosoricida; family Tenrecidae; genus Nesogale; species Nesogale talazaci. The sequence goes on along the minus strand of PVJH01009312.1, from coordinate 9,767 downwards.
TTGAAAAAAATGCCAAATCACTTGCTTCTTTGTCTGTAATTGCTTTGGAATCTTGCTCCTCTCTGAGATGAAAATGAAAGGTATCTTCATGTTTTCTGGGGCAGGAATACACGTTGTGAGCATGTCCGGTTACTTCCTTTGTGGCTGCAACCATCTCTTGATTCTTAAAAGAAGAGGAGACCCCATCCTGTCTTAATTCCTGCCTTCTCTTAAAACCCCGGTATTTACTCTGGATGAATATTGCCGCTTTATCTTCTTCTACCAGGTCCTGAACCATGTGCTCATCCTGCCTTTCTCTGACCGTCCCCTGCCTCTGATGGCTTCTCTCCTGTCTGCATCTTGGTGCATTCTGGGTCACCACAGAGACCTTCTTTTCTCTGTCTTTGCCATTTGCGTTTGCGTTAGTAGACCTTCGGCTCAGGCTGGGTTCCGAAGAGCTTTTGAATGAAGACGGCTTAGGCCCATTCTCAGTGAGCCAATGTCCTGCACAGTTTGTCCTTTCTGAAGCGCCCTTCCTTTCCAGATATGCCATTTGAGAGTCTTCAAAGTCTCTTTCCTCTGTGTACCTCTGGTAGTAACTATGGATCGCAGCATCCTCTTTCTCCATTTTCCTGGTCTTTGTGCCGTCGTCCAGGTCTCTGATATACTTCTGCTTGGGGTTCGATTCTGCCCAAGAATCCCTGTCCAGGCCCACTTCCTGCTGAGCCTCTTTCTCATAGACATTATTCATTTTGTTCTGGGTCTGATATCCCCTGTAGTTACTCTCCATAGCATTGATGGCTTCTTTCTCAGCTCTGAAAGGAGTCGTCTTCCCTACAGATGCAACATCTCGATTGTTTGGAGACAAAACCAGTGCTTCTTTCGCAGAGATGGCGCTCTCTCTCTGTTTCTTCAAAAATGATTCCCTGTGTAAAACACACTGCATCTGAATACACAATATCCCAAACAGAAGCTTTTAAAATTCCTGGCCCTACTCATGTGCGCCAACATGTACGCCGTGTTGGAAGGAAACCAGAAAGACTTCAAACTGAAACTTAGCACGTCACCCTGGTCAAGCACTTTCCCAAATGTCCTCTCCAGAAACAACTGAGATTGCTGCTCCAATCATGGGACCATCAGTTCCCCATTAAGGAAGGCAGTAACCTAGCCTTTGAATCACCATATGACCCTGTTAATGAGATAGCAAAAATCCCAGAGATGGAATCCCTTGAAAATAACTAAGGTGAAGTGATGTGGTGAAGAGCACATTTAGACCTGAAGTCAGCCATCAGGGTCTCTTCAGCAGGCTGCCATTCTCCTCTTTCATAAGCTCCAGGTCTACTGAACACAGGATATGGCTTAGAAAGTTTAAGGGAAAATGTGTGTTTGATCTCATCCCTTCACTTTTGTGGTATACATTTATGATGTAAAAGATAGGAGTCCGAATTTGAACTGGAATGACCTTTATCTTTCTGGCACCAATTAGTCATCTTTCTACCAATTCAAGTTTCACCATGTAGGCAAAATTTAGACTTTTTCTCTACCCCCAATACCTATCAAGGAGCTCTGATATTACAGTGATTAAGCAAGCACTCAGCTGCTAACCGAAAAGTCAAAAAGTTGGGACTTATTGGTTACTTCACAAAAGCAAGCTACAGCAATCTGTTTCCATGAAGATTCCAGCCTTGGAGACCTGAAGGGGCACGTCTGCTCGGACCTACATGGTGTCTATGAGTCAGAATCAACTTGATGGAAGTGGAGTTAGTAGCTTTGGTTCACAATATCTATTGCATGCAGTAAGGTTCCCTCCTCCATGTCCTGGCACCATTTGCACATTTCTACGACAGGTTTCACCCATTTTACTAGCACCATGGTGCGTCGGCATTGTTTTCCATGAAACTGTGAGATATCTGAGAAATAAGCCTTTCATTTCACTGATGGACATGTCTCGATTGCCTACCATGGAGCTCACTGGGTGAAGCAATTCTGGTGGATCAGTTAATGTCCGCTGGTATGGAGGCCCAGAAGAATAAAATATAGGCAGTAATTATGATTTACAGGGCAATGGCACATCTGTTGTTACTTATAACTGTCAGAATGACTGAGCAAGGCCCAGGACATTTTTGAGATGTGGAGGAGGTTTTAGATGTGTGGAGATAGGCAAGAATTAGCAACAGACACTTAGTATTAGGAGAACTATAGAGGCCAATTTGACAGAAGCTAAGTGTTATAAATTGTATTGTTTCCCAACCTGATGTACAGAGGTAAAGGCACTATCCCTGTGGATGTGATATTGCATGGATAGAGGACTTTCTTTGTTGTGCTAATCAAGCCATCACAGAATGGCATGGGTCCCCTATGTCATCACTTCTGAGTTATAAAAAGAACAGAATAAACACAGTGACACACATGAGGGGGCTGGGAGAGGGAGATGTCAAAGAACGCCAAGGAACTATGGGCACCTCCAGAGTGAATTATGAGGAAGAACATCATGCTAGAGATTTGATTCAGACTTGAAGCCTCCTCCGCTGTGAAAGAACAGCGCTCTTTATTTTTTTATTTTATTTTTTTTGTTTTTTTTTGGGGGGGGCATCACTGCCCTCTGGTGGCCGTGGGAGCTACCCAGTGCTGCTCCTAAGAGCCACCTCTGGATTTGAACCGCCAAGCCCGCGGGCCACAGTTCCCACTCAACCACTTACGTCACCGGGCCTCAGCCCTAGAACAGCGCTCTTTAAATGCCACCCCTTAGGCTATTTTGATATCAACTGAGCGGTACTCCCAGTAGATGCACCAAGGAGACCCTCGTTGAACGTCGTCAGTGAAACATGCCTGGGATATTAATGATGCTGCTCCATAATGACTGCATTCTGTGGGGTCACCTGCCTTTGGAAAGGTCACAAATGAGGATCTTCCCCAGGGTGTTACAAGATAACTCCCACATTTCTGAGACATCAAGGCAGATGATAAAATTTAGAAACGGAGAATGTGTTCAACGTTGTGAAATTCCAGCAAGCCCCTGAATAGGATGAAGAACACCAAAGTGGGCCCTGGTGCTCAGTGACACTTGACGCACAGTTTTAGAAAGCAAATGAGGCTGTCAACATTGCCCCGTTACACCCCATTTAAGAAATGGACCCATCAATGTAGTGTGAGAGGATAAACATGAAGTTACCTTTTATTTTCAAAGTTTTTCTTGTAGTCAAATTCTTGATCGTGGATCTGAAGAGTGGTTACTGTTTTGTTTTTCGTATTCACACTTTCTTTTTCTTGCTTCCTCACAAGATGTCTTCTTGCAGCTAAAACATATTAGACATAGGGGAGCAGTGTTAATAAAGAAATAAAAGCACATTGCTTAAATGAATAGAAACAAGTTTTATTTTTTAATATGCGACCACCACTGAATATCAAAGAGGAAAATGAAAATAAAATCACACATAGAAGAGGCTTAAAATAGGGAAATTTTATGTGACTGTTCCAGCTAATAAGCTATAGCAAAAAAGAACTAAAGACATTTTTGTACATTTTGAAACTAAAGTAATAGAGATGGATTAAACTTATGACCAAGAACACAGGTTTTCATTTGTGAGTAAATATTTTCATTTACTTTGTTCAGTATTCAACTCTTCATAAAAGACAACCCTTATGTAAATATATGTTTTGGGCCTTTGGGTCAATCTAATCTTTGATGTCAGAGTTATTTCAGAATTAAAAAAATTATTTTAGGAAGATAATGCTGAGTAAGTATCATGTCTTGTATCACATTCAGTGTAGCAAGTAATCTGTCACAATATGAAGGATGCTGGAGTTGCTACATGTGTCACCTGTAGATCACAGGTTGTTAATAAGCCTTCCCCCTAACCCGATTCCACATCCTTCTACGTATCGTCCAGCTTCGTGGGTTATTTGCTTAGCAGATTGCTTGACTAGAATGGTGAAAGGATACAATCTCGATGCATACCTTTCTGGCTCTTAATCCCCTCAGTATTTCCTTGTTCTGTTGGAATCACTGCCTCTCTGGTCATGTACAGGGTCTGTGTGAGCATAAGGAAGTGTCCTGGATTTCCCGTTCTTCTCAATGCTATCCATTGTTATGATCACCATACTTGAATGTCTTTGCAAAGTTCAGATAAACATTTTTATAGTATTTTTAATGTCCATCTGACATCAGCAATGACATTGCTCATGCCGCATTCTCTTATGATTCCATTCCAAATCCCTGGAAGTTCCCTGTAGATGCACTGATGAAACCCATGTTGAATTTTTTAGCAAAACTGGCCTGTGCTGCTCAGTAACCACTGCATCTTGTAGGGTCACCTGTCTTTGGAATGGGCACAAAGATGAATTCTTCCTGGTGTGCTACCCAGGTAACTCCCTCACAAATCCTTGGCATAGACTAGTAAATACTCCAGTGCTTCTTAAAGCAGCGAGTCTGTCTTTGACTTCCATTATTCTTTTCATGCTTCCAACATTGTTCAATATTTTGCTCTTTTAGTATTGAAACTTGAGGCTTGATGGCCTCCCCCCCACCCCCATCACTTTGGTTCTTTCAGCTTGCTATTTGCACAGCGATTTCTTTGCACAGCATTGCTTCCATGTGCTCGACCAACCGTAGTCACGTTTCAGAGCCACTTATGACATTTGCTTTCTTGTCTGCCTTTTTAACGATGTTTTTGCTTTCTTTGTGTTCGGTGTCCATGACCGTCAGCCCACAACTCATCAAGTCTCTGTCATTCGTACTCAATGAGACAACTCTATCCTTGAGATGTCCCTGGAATTCAGGCGGGCCACACGCACAGTCATACTTTGTCTCCTGTGGACTTGTTTTAATTTTGTTCAACTTTAACTTAAATATTGGACATCGGTGGTCCCTTCTATAGTCAGCTCCTGGACTCATTTGGCTGCAGATACTGAGCGTTTCCATTATTTCATCCTACAGATGTAGTCAAATTGCGGCCCGTGTATTTTGTCTGTTGAAGGACATGTGTTTAGATACTGTTTATGGTGCTAAAAAATGGTATTTACATGGAAGAAGTCATTGGTCTTGCAAAGTCCTATCCTGCGATCTCCAGCTTAATTTCTATCACCAAAACCATTTTTTCCAACTACTCTTTCCCTTTGGTTTCCAACTTTTGCATTTCACTCACCAATAATTATCTATGGGACTTGATTGCATGTTGATGAATTTCAGACTGAAGAAACTGGCAGAATCCTTCATTTCTAGCATTAATAGTTGGTGCATAAATTGGAATGATAGTTTTATTAACTGGATTTCCTTGGCCATGTATAGATAGTCTATTACAGATGAGGAGAAATATTGAAATATTCTTCTGGCCAATGAATGCATAGCCATTCCTTTGAAATTTGTCATCCTCAATGCAGTAATCCATATGGTTGATTCAAAATGGCTAATGCCAGTCTATTTCAGCTCACAAATGCACACCATATCAATCTTTATGTGTTCTGTTCCATTTTTTTCTAACTTCACTTTAGATCCATACAACGTACATTCCATGCTCTGATAATTAATGGATGCTTGCACCAATTACTTCTTATTTTGAGCCATAATCTCTCAGTAAATGATGGTCCTGTATGCTTTACTCCATCCCCATCAGGAGAGTTGACTCTCTTTGAGAAGACAGCTCTTCCTCAGTCATACTTTGAGAGTCCTGACCTGAGGGACTCATCTACGACACAAATCCACTACATCTGGCAATGTTATACTCCTCTTCATAAGGTTTTCAGTCTATCTGCTAAGGCCTCACTACTCTTCATATGATTTTCAAAGAGTATTCACTCAAGTGGACAACCTATTCTGTTTTTAGTCTGCAAGCCCCATGGAAACCTATTCGCCCTGGACTACCCTGCTGGTGTTCAAAATACCAGCAACATAGTTTCCAGCATTCCATCACCAGAAAAGCACCAGAATACAACAGACTGATAGCCACATGGTGGGATGCAAGGGCAACACACCATAACTAAGCATGGATGTTTTACAATGTGTAGGATGCTCTACTAAGAGGGATGCAAAAGAGGTCATGATTCACTGCCAAGCCAGTTATGAAAAATCTTTTTAGAGAGATTTATGTATTTTGAATTGTACCTATGGAATTACAGCTTAGGTGCCAACTATCAGGGATCTCTTTTTTTGTTGGGTGTTAGTGGGATACTAAGGACTGAAAATTTCAAAAAGATGAAAGCATATTACTTATGGATAGAATAGGAACTGAACAGTGAATTTGCCAATAGTCAACTCTCTGCCCATCATATTAGTGTTCTTTAGAACCATTAGTGGATCAAATATACCATCCATAAAAGATAAGGATTGGAAGAAGACAATCTCAGAATGCATTACTAGATTCTAAATGTAGGTTCTGATAGAAATGGAGACAGTAAAAAGCAAAGGCCATTAAAATAATTCATCATAAAAATTTAAAGTGAAGCATGATTATAAATATAATTTTCTTATAGTTAACAGAGAGAAATGGATGACCTTTAGCAGGAGATGGAATTAAACTGTCAAACACAACAAAACAAAAACATGACAAGGGTAACCTTTTGACTAAAACATAAAAAAAGAAGCTCTCTTATTGACCAATGAGTGATCGAGATGATTCTTGACATATTGGAATGAAACCAATCACATGTCCCACCTTGGACAAATGATAAATTGTGTTGCATTAACACTAGGTAGAATATGTTATGATTAAATAAATTTGTTTAAAACAAAACATTTCTCCAAGTATTAAAAATGTCAATCACTAAAGCCCTCTGATTGGATTTCGTTTAGAGAACTGCATCAGGGCCTCAACAGTCTGGAATGAAACACACAAACTATGGAACAATGGTAGGTTTGTACCTAAGCAGCAGTTAAAGATTCGCTCTCATACATGGATCACAACATGAGCTCCTGAGTGGATCTGCAGGTTGTGTTGAACTGCCAACGGGGAAATTGATGGTTCTATCCCACCCAGAGGGGCTTTGGAAAATGGAGCCAATGCTGTTTTTGAGAGGTCACTGCCACAAAAACCTGATGGAGCAGTTCTTGTCTGCACAAATAGGACTGGCATGACAGCGAGTGCCAGACCAAACATAACACCATGCTTTGTTAGACTGTGAGATGGGAGGTGAGTACCTGATTGTATTATCATGGCGCTTGTTTTCCTTTTCACTTGTATTTTGTGGTACCTTCTTGAGCCCAAGAATCCTCTTATACAGGCTTGAGTCAAAATAAGCTTGTCAATGGTTTCCTTTCTCATTAAATTCAACTGCTCCACATGATAATATTTAAGGAACACCTTCAACGAATCAAAAGAAAATACAATAAAATGACAGCACCCAGGTTAAAAAACATCATGAGCTGTGCTGTGGAGAAAGGACTACATTCAGAAACTTTTTAGATTTGGGCAATCACTAACTCTTCCTCCTTTGGCTTGGATGTCGCTATGGCATTATAGATTGTTATGCTTGAGAAAGATTTCTCCTTGAGCAGGTAGACAGAGGATGCCGGTCTTACTATTTAATTGACAGCTTTCGGTTCTGACGACTGGCCCAACAAGAGTCACTAATGTTCAGTTATTTCATCAAAGTTTTATCATCATAAACCCAACCCAAACCATTGCCATGAAGTCATTGGTTCGACTCTGACTCATAGATATAGGTCCTCACTGGTGCTCTAACTCTTTAGGGAGCCTCATCTTTTTCCCACTTAGTGACTGATGGGTTTGAACAGCTAATGTTGAGGCCAGAAGTGCAGATCTTACCTGATTGCACCACCGATGGCAGTTGTTGTTTAAACCGTCCACACCCAAGCAAACTCACTGAAATTGAGTTGATTGCAACTCCTGATGACTTTATAGGGCAGAGTAGGACTTCCCCTGTGGGGTTTCAAGGTTTTTAATCTTTATGGGAGCAGATAGCTTCATCTATCTCCTCAGCACAGCTGGTAGTATTACATAGTTGATCTAAGACTGAGTCCTGGTGGCACAGTGGTTGTGTGCGGGACTGCAGCCTACTGGGATGGAGGTTCAATTCCAGCAGTGGTTCCACAGGAGCAAAGGCTGGGCCTCCTACTCCCACCACCAGAGGGCAGTGATGCAAAAACACCCCACACCCCAAAAAACAAACAAAAAACATGGTTGATCTTGTGAGTGTGATTCAGAATTCACTATGCTACCAGGTCTCACAGACACTAGGAAAAACTAATTTTTATAGCTATGAGTTTCTTCAAGACAACACTGCTTTCTAAGTATAGATCATAATGGCAGTTATATCAATTCATCCATCGAACATTCATTGAGATCTATCCTGCATGATCTTAGGAGGGCTAGCAGTGATGTCTTGCAAGATTCGTAACTGCAATGTCAGTGGTTCAAACCCACTAGATATTTCACGGGGAAAAGATGAGACTATCTGAGCCTGAAAGATGTACAGCCATGATTTACAATGGCTGTGCACTGGATTATACTGGATGGCACTTGGTGTGGGGTTTATTCTAGGTCCATATCCTCCAGTAAATACGGCAGGTGCTCACTGAGTTCACTGAGTTCCTAAGGGGACTCGCTGTGCCGTCATCAGTCAGAACCAAGCAACAACTTTCTTACCCGGTCTCTTGATGACCTTGGGTAAAGAGGGCTGCCTTTGGATAATTTTTAGATCAAAATGAGTCCGAGTAAGACAGGAGGCTGGAAACTGAGGACAGAATTTTCAACACCCCCCCCCCCCCAGCTAAGCGTTAGGGAGTCCCCGCTCCCCTCCTTTGTTTTCTTTAAAGGCTAAATCTATTAGCAATAGTCACTTCACAGAGAATGTATTAAAGCCACTTGAACTCCAGTTTAACAGCTGAGTCATGAGACCTGGTGACCCCTGATGACAGAATTCGCCTAGCATTCCATCGTTTGAGAGCTTGGCACCAAGGGCAAATGGCTCGGCGATACAGGTTTTGATTGAATTCCGTTTTAATTTCTACAGGACTCCCGGTGCGAATATATTTAGTCCATTCTGCTGTTGACAATTCATTTAAAATTCAATCTGCTTAAAAAGGTCATCTTCGTTTCTACACAGCATTAGAAATGTTTCTATATTAAATATTTTTTATCCAGCTTAATGAGTTGGGAAAGGTGAAGTGGAAAAATACAAATAACTTTTAAATGCTACTTAAATACCACACCGTACAGGAACCTCCAAGGGTCTTTTTGCTCGTTAAAACTCCATTTGAAGTGAGGCATGCGCTTCAGACCACAAATCGTATCAGAGCTCCGCCTGAGGGAGGGCCTCTTTATGAGCATCTGAGAGAGAACCAAGCAGCTGCAGTGACTCAGTGGTTAGCGTTGGGCTGCCAATACTGACCTTGTTCGCCAGGAGAGGGGCGAGGCTTCCTTTTTCCCTAGAGAGCCCCAAGCTCAGAAACCCCCAGGGGCAGCCCTCCTCTGTCCTCGAGGGACACTCGCAGTTGGGATCGACTTGGTAGCCGTGTGCGTGAATATTCAAAAGGGTGCGATTAACGCGCGGACACGTGCGTTCTTTGATGCACATAGTTGAACATGGAAGGGAAGACGGAATATCCTGAACATGGAGGGCACTCACGTTACAACCTCCCTAGCCTTTTCTAAACAAGCCCTTAAATAGTTGCAACACTAAATTTCCATTGGAACATTCTCCCTTACCTCCTACTCCCCAGATACAAATTGTGTTGACCCGGGGAGGTGTGAACATCCGTTTGCGTCAGTTTTTCTGGTGTGATTCTTCTTCCCACCCCATCCCCTCATGATGCACTTAATGGCCCCCTTAGA
>PVJH01009311.1:0-79582 GCA_004026705.1 Nesogale talazaci | reverse complement strand
GATTAGGTCTTGTAGATCATTAGTTGGATTTTCAGTCGCATGGCTTTCCTCATCTTGCGTGTCAACTATTTTGATGATCTGATTAATATCTTGAAACAGCTACCCTGGAGCTAAGCAGAAAAAAGCAGGGATTGATCTCAGGTGAGGCAGTGTTTCAGGTGAGAGAAGTTGGTGACTCAGAGTTACAAGGTACAAGAAGAAAAAAAGTGGAATTGAGTTTTTAGAATTTTTTTTTGTTAATTTGGGGGTTTTAGTGTGCAGAAGCCACAAGGTCTAATGATGGTTTGGATCTGGGGATTGAGGGAGGAGGGGCATCAAGGATATCTCTCGGGTTTCTGACCTCAGCATCTGAACAGCTGGGGACTCCACCAGCTTGCAGAGGAAGAGGTCTTATCTGAGAGTGGCTCTTAGGCTTCTCTTTTGGACATGCTAGGCTTGTGGTACCCTGTGAGATATTCAGTGACACCCACCTGTGGCCTTGAGTTGCAGTTAATTTCATGGACGTGCCAGTTAGGGTTGGTAAACGTGCCAGTAAATGACAATGGAATAAACCAGTGTTTCTCAAACTGGTCGGTACTGCCCACCCACCCAAGGGGGTGATGAAACTCTCCAGGAGGGCTGCAAAAGTAGATGCCTACATTTGATCAAGTCCCAAAGTTTTTCCCAGCGAGGAGGATGCTGATTTTGGTTTTGTTTTCTAAAATGGTAGCAGTAGGCTCATAAGTTTGAGAACTTATGAGTTAAACAAATAGAAGGAATTTGAGGTTCGGTTTTGTTGTTGTTTTTCATATAATGTTGGTTGAAAAGTGGCCACTGGTTGCTAGTGTTGACTTAGTGATGTTGACTCAGTTCGGTGGTATCCGGGCTGACATTCCTTATGCTTTTTCTTTTCTTTTACATTTCTTAAGTTTTCTTCCATGGTTACTGCTGCTTCAGCCACCTCATTGCATTTGAGACAAGACAGGATGTGAGAGGGAATGAGGAGGAAGAAGGAATAGACTTACACTGATGTTTCAAGGGCCTCTGACTGGAGAAAGAGGCAAGAATAGCATCTTAGGGTGTTTTTTTGTTTGTTAGTTTTGGGGGTATTGCATAATATACACGTCATACTTGCTTCACAAATAGGTTTTTTAGAGTGAATTAATGAGGCTTAAATCCCCAAATTTCCTGGCTCTCGCAAGCCTTGGGCCACTTACTAATTGTTCCAAACCTTTGGAGCATCATTTGTAGCTCTAAGGATACTGTCTCCCCTTTGTAGGGAAGGAGCGATCATGAATAAGATTAAGAATTAAGACACTCGGTTGAGCCCCGGTGGCGTAGTGGTTGTGCGTGGGACTGCAGCCCACTGGGATGGAGGTTCAATTCCAGCTCACAGGAGCAAAGGCTGGGCCTCCTACTCCCACCACCAGAGGGCAGTGATGCCTAAAAAATAAAAAAAATTTAAATCTATATATGTATATATATATATATATTTAAAAAAAGAATTAAGACACTCAAGCCAAATAGTTTGGAGTTCAAATTTAATTTTTCACCCATAATTTGGGAGACTTTGGTGGCAATAGTAATAGTGGCTACCTCATAAGATTGATGTGCATATTGAATGGGTTAATACTGGTAAAGCGCTGAGAACAGTTCCTGTCACTTAGTACTATGCAAGTGTTAGCTATTATTGTTTCCTGTAATACAGTTAAGTGCTCAGCACCGTGCCTGACACATAGTAAATGGTCAATAAATAGTATTTACTACTTTACACAAAGATAGTATTACATTTCCAAGGCTTTCCAGCCATTTTGCAAAATGGTTGCCCCAACAGAATTGCTAATGATCGTACTTGCTTTGAGCCCGGGGTGACTTGGGAAGAGGGTATGGGAGGTAGGCTTTATCCTACGGGTAGCCCGATTGCAGTAGACGGAGAGGAACCAGGGTCTTGAGGTCTGTGTTTCTCATTTCCCATATCACTTTGCTTTGTATGCCCAGGCCCGCTACTGGAAGACTGGGACATAATCAGTCCCAAGGATGTCATTGGCTCCGATGTGCTGCTAGCTGAGAAACGGTCATCGCTGACAACCGCTGCCCTACCCTTCACACAGTCCATCCTCTCTCAGGTGGTTTCAGGGACCCCTGGGGCCCATCTGTGGTTGGAGGGCAGGACCTACGTGGTAGACCTCAGAACCGCCAGTGCCCTTAATTCTTGCATTCTGGTGGGCATTTGCTCTAGCCTGCCCAGCTTCCCAGTAGCCTCTTGCTCTCTTTCCTGCACAGGTGGGCCGCACCTTATCTAAGGTCCAGCAGGTGCTAAGCTGGTCATATGGAGAAGATGTCAAGCCCTTCAAGCCACCCTTGAGTGATGCTGAGTTTCACATGTACCTGAACCATGAGGGTCAGCTCTCCCGCCCTGAGGAATTGCGCCTGAGGATCTATCATGGTGGGGTTGAGCCCTCCCTGCGAAAGGTGAGCCTCCTCAACTGCTCATTGGCTCCATCACCACCACCCCTCATTCACTCTCTCAGCCATCAAAAGCTCGTCTCACACACACATACACACAGAGGGAGGGAGGGAGAGAGAGAGAGAGAGAGATTACCATATAGTTGGAAGGGGAGGGTGGCAGAGGTGGGCAGGTAACCTTTTCAGAGGAGGACAGAAACCCAGAGTGGGTGTGTAGGGGATGGTGCCTATCCTGTTAGGGAGTGGCAGCTTCTCTGATGAACGTCCACCTCGTTCCGCCCAGGTGGTGTGGAGGTACTTGCTGAATGTTTATCCAGATGGGCTGACGGGCCGAGAGCGGATGGACTACATGAAACGCAAGAGTCGTGAGTATGAGCAGCTGAAAAGTGAATGGGCCCAGCGAGCAAGCCCCGAGGATCTGGAGTTCATCCGCAGCACAGTCCTCAAGGACGTGCTTCGTACCGACCGGGCTCACCCCTACTACGCTGGGCCTGAGGACGGCCCCCACCTGCGTGCCCTACATGACCTGCTCACCACCTACGCTGTCACCCATCCTCAGGTGTCCTACTGTCAGGGTATGAGCGACCTCGCCTCCCCTATTCTGGCCGTCATGGACCATGAGGGCCATGCCTTTGTCTGCTTCTGTGGCATCATGAAGCGCCTGGCTGCAAACTTTCACCCAGATGGCCGTGCCATGGCCACCAAGTTCGCTCACCTCAAGCTGCTGCTGCGGCATGCCGACCCCGACTTCTACCAGTACCTGCAAGAAGCAGGGGCCGATGACCTCTTCTTCTGCTACCGCTGGCTGCTGCTTGAGCTGAAGCGGGAGTTCGCCTTCGATGATGCCCTCCGCATGCTCGAGGTCACCTGGAGTTCATTGCCCCCGGATCCTCCAGAACAGGAAGTTGAGCTCATGGGACCCCCCAACCAGGTGGCCGACTCTGGCTTCGGTAGCCATCGAGGGCGACCTGTGCGACAGAGGCACATGCTGCGGCCTGCTGGAGAGGGGGGTGCCTTTGAGGATGCTGTTAATCACTTGGGCACAGCCAGCCAGGGGCCTGGTACTGGGGGGCGTCTCCTGAGACAAGCCAGCCTCGATGACCTCCAGCAACTCAGGGATAACTCAGGCACAAGGAGGGACCCCCTGGTCCAGCTGCCATGCTCAACTCCCCTCATCAGCTCCAAGTCCCTCTCTGAGCCCTTGCTCAACTCCCCAGATCCCCTGCTCTCCTCCTCTTCCCGACCTGACTCCCCATCCTCCTCATCACCACCATCTACCCAGGAGGCCTCTCCCGCTGGTGATGTGGCTGCCGGGTCCCCCTTGATGGAAGAGGCGGGCTCCCCTCAGGACCCTGGCAAGTCCCTGCCACCCCCGCCACCATTAGGCCTGCCCCCACCCCAGGAGTTTGGCCGGGGGAACCCATTCATGCTCTTCCTCTGCCTTGCCATCCTGTTGGAGCATCGTGACCACATCATGCGCAATGGGCTGGATTACAATGAGCTGGCCATGCACTTCGACCGCCTTGTGCGAAAACACCACTTGGGCCGCGTCCTCCGCCGGGCCAAGGCGCTCTTCGCTGATTACCTGCAGTCTGAAGTGTGGGGCTCTGAGGAGGGGGCTGAAGCCACCGCCCCATCGTGATCAGGCTCTCTGCAGCTAACCCTTCAGCCCCACCAGTTCTCTGTCCTCAACCATCAGGGCCTACACGTGACATTGTACCTCCTTGGCTGCCAACCCAACTAGACCTGTGGGGAGTGTGGGGCCCGGTCCCCAGGCCTGAGTGTGTGGGGCACGACTTCACCACTGTCCCAGGGAGGCCACAGCCTCTATTTCTGGTTTGGTTTTGTCTTGTTTTTAATAACTGTACTTTGCACACATGAAAGTCACTGTGGTCTGTGTATTTCTCCCTGGTTTGTGCTGTAGCTGGAGTACCCATGAGGCACTTACTGGAGGAAGCTGAAATGTTTCTACGTGGGGGGGGGGTCCTCCTTCCCCAGTGATAGCAAAGTGGTTCTAGAGGGTGAGTAGGATTGAGGACTACTTAAGGGAGACATACTTGAGTATGATTTGAGCGGATCCGCCTGCCTGTGAGGGTCTGTATAATGGACACAAATGTAAGTTTTCAGAATGGGTCCCTTCACTTAAATATTCTGAATAGAGAGGGGAGCAAGAAAGTTCCTGGTTCATAAATGGGCAGGATTCATTGCAAAGCAGGAGGAGCGTGAATTCTACTTAGAAATGGCCTATGAGCCCCCATGGCATTCCATTTGTCACCATTTCTAGAATCTAGACCATAGGTTCCCCAGCTTATTTGGCTGATCATCCCTTTTCAGGGGGAAAAATGCTGTGCCTCCCCCACCCCAGCAGTTTAAAACTTTGTGTAGGATAGCCCATAATCCAAGATAAATTGTAAGTACCTGCAGACCCCGCCCCCTTGGATTACTCCCAAAGGTGCCCTGGTGGGGTAATGGCTTACACATGGGGCTGTTCACCCCAAAGCCAGCAGATCAGATCCACCAGCTACTCTGCACAGGAGGAAGATGTAAAGTTTTACAGTCTCAAACCCACAGGGGCAGTTCTTCTCTGTCCTATAGGGTCGCTGTGGGTTGTTCCAGCAACTCCCAGGAAGCAGCATTGCCCGCTTTGGGAAAAACTCCCTTTGAGTCTTATACAATAATGCTGGCAGCTCTGGGCTGGAGAATAAGGCTTCTGGTTGGGGCCAATTTAAGGAACTATGGCCTTGCCATACTTAGGGGTCTGACCTTATTCTAAGCTCTTCACTGAGTTTCCAGCTCATGGGTACTTGTCTTAATCATCTTAGCAATAAAAACCCTCAAGACTCACTACCATCAAGTTGATGCTGACTCTAGCCACAGAGCCCATGTATTTACCTTCTCCGTCCCATGGTTATATACAAACATCCAAGGACTGAGTGAAAATTCAGGTCCTGAAAGAAGACACCTTACTTACAGGAGGAGTAGTGATGAAAAGAAGCCCCCCCCCTTAGGAAGCAGGATCCTCCTTCAGGCCAGGTGGTGTCCTGCAGAAAGGATGTGTGAGGTCATCACCTCGCTATGCCAGGTGCTCGGCCATGCTGACAAGAGAGAAAGGCTCATTAAAGGCAGCCATCCTCTAACCTGTCTTCCCCCAAGAATGCCATGATAAAGTTGTGCTAACCCATCAAAGGCTCACATGATACCTCAGTATTAGAGGAGAAGCTGACTGAGGACAGTCAGATGAAGAACAGAGCAAGACCTTTCTGTCTGCAGTGCTCAAAGGGGTTTTGGAGGCCTAAAATGTAACGTTTTGCCAATAATGGGCTGACATGGCCTAGAGTTAAAAAAAAAAAGTGCATTCTCTAATTAATGAACCTCAGGTACTAGCTGAAGACAAGGCAAATCAGTTCTGTGTATGTGAACTTGCAACCTCTGAGGACCAGAGGAGTCCTTTCTGTGACTGTGAGGCTCAATACCCCAAAGTCCAAAAGCCTCTGTATTATTTATTTGAGGATTCTGCTTCCTGCAAATTAGCACGAGCTGCTGTCTCCCTTGCTTAAAACCAATCCTGGAGAAACTACCAAGGGGAACTGTGATTTCAGAAACTGAAGCCCAGCCACAGAGAGACCTGTGGGAAAATAGAAGGCTGTCTTTAACGGGTGTGTGTTTTGAGGGGTCAATGCTAGAGGCAGCAGACAGGAGATAGGTTAGGGAAGAGGTCATTTAAGCTCGGGCTCCAACGTTTCTCCTTGTCCGCCTCTTAACCATCAGGACAGGCGACTATGGGGCAAGGATCTGGGCAAGCTGAGGGGAAGAAACGACCAGCCGGAGGAAGCAAGGACTTCTCCATCTCTCTCCCTCTAGACCCCATGGCTTCTAGGCTATAAACTGCCACCTCTGAAAACTGCTTCCCTACTTAGAGTGAAAGCCCCCACCAGACAAAAGCAGCTGGGAGCAATAACTTTGCCTATTTTGTGTCTGGGGCATTCATCCTCTGGCTTCTCGGCACACTCTTCCACCTCCTTACTCCTTGAACACCATGCGACTAACCTTCAACTCTTTCTCAGTACATTTTTTTGTTTGTTTTGGGGGCATCACTGCCCTCTGGTGGTGGGAGTAGGAGGCCCAGCCTTGCTGCTGGATTTGAATCTCCAACCCAGTGGGCCGCAGTCCTGCGCACAACCACTACACCACCGGGCCTCAGCTCTTCTCAGTACATTTTACCAGCCAGAATTAACTGATAATCCGGGAAGATACAAGCTCACAACCCAAACAACTAGACGCCTGCTAGTACAACTGCCCCCAGAGGAAAAAAAGAAAGAAATTGCATGTACTAGTTGCTACTGTCTAACAAATGACTCTAAAACATAGCCTCTTAAGTCAGCAAGTGTTTATCATCTCAAGGTATCTGAAGGTGAGAAACCCAGGATTGGCTTCATTGGGTGACTTTGCCTAGTGGTCTCTTCAGCAGTCAAATTGCTGGCCGGGACTGCAGTCAGCAGACGACTTGGCTTGGCTTGGCGGACAGACCCACTTCCAGCATGGCTCACTTGCATGGCTGATGGAAGGAGGCTTTGGTTCCTCACCTCAGTAGCCTCTCTGCTTGCCTTGAAAGAGTGTCCAAGGCAGAATTATTGGGATGGACTGATGAAGACCCTTAGGCAAGTATATTGTTATTAGGTATCATTGAGTCATACTGTCTCTCAGCATCACAATCAAGTGTCGCCTACTCGTGCACCATCCTCACAACCCATGCTAAGGCGAGCCCATGATTGCAGCCACTGTATCAATCCAGACTGTTGAGGGGCTTCCTCGTGTCTGCTGGCCCTCTACTCTGCAGGATGAAACATACGAAATTCAAAGAAGAGGTGACCCAGCAGATGAGAAACCATGGGCAAGACAGAAGCTGCAAGGTTTATTCCGACTTCCTCTCCGAAAGGACACCTTCATACTGCACTCTAGTGGTCATCGAGAATAACCGCAGAACAACAGGGCTGAGAAGCACACGCGTGTGCACACCAGGAGAGAGTGATCACAGGGAGCCATGCTGGACACTGACTGCCCCCTGGGCAAGCACGATATCGGCAGAGGTTGAGGCAGACAGATGAAGACCGTAAGTAAGTAGCTCGGGACTAGGGGTCACTGAGTCCGTTACAACGCGTACCGACTGCAGGCAGCACAAGCGAGGGTTGCCTGGTCTTGGGCCATCCTCACGGTTGCTGCAGCCACGGTCTTGTGGAGGGTCTTCCTCTTTTCTGCCACCCCACTAAGTTACCAACCATGATAAAAGGATCAAAAACGAAACAAAGGATCAAAAGCCAAACTCCCTGCCATCGAGTCTATGCTGCCTCGTAGGGATCCTAGAAGACATGGTAAAGCGTCCCCTGTGAGTTTCCAAGACCGTAACTCTTCACAGGAGGGGAAGGCTGATGGTTTCAAACTGCTGACCCAGCAGTCACCATCCCAAGGCATAACCACTACACCACTAGAGCCCCTATAAGAAAAAACAAGGTCATAAAATATAAGAGATAATGAAAAGGATTCAAAGGAAGTATTAGGTATGAATATGGTAGTAGGGAAAAAAGGAAAACTATAAATGGAGAATATGAAATGAGCAATACAAACTAAGTCCCAGTATGAGTAATTACTAAGCCCTAGTATGGTCAATTACCAAAATATCTCCAGTGGTTAGACTTTTACTTTTAAAATTCACTTTATTGGGGGCTCTTACAGCTTTTATAACATTCCACACATCAATTGTATCAGGCATATTTATACAAATATTGCCATAGTTGCCAAAACATTTTCTACTTGAGCCCTGGGGATAAGTTCCTCTTTTGTTCTCCACTCTTCCCCACCCTCCCAACCTTATGAATGAACCCTTGATCAATTGCATATTGTTATTATTGTTTCATTTCTTACACTGCCCATTGTGGTTAGATTATTTAAAAGCTGAGGTCTTTAGTGGGTTAAAAAACAAGTCCAATGGTATACACACAGATCCAACCATACTGAAAATGAACAGATACAGCACACACAGGAAAACCCCAAGCAAACGGGAATCGCCATCTTAACAGCTAGTAAAACACGATTCCAATCTGTGATCAGAAAAGCAAAAAAGGACATAGTCATTAATAAGGAAGATCTACTTCCATACATGTATACATTCTTCCGGGAGCTGAACAATGTGACGTGTGAACTCATGCATCTATTTCTAGACACACACAGGCTGCACGTCAGTTCTCACTGCCATCGAGCCGATGCCAACTCCTATATAGCCCTCTACAATGGGGGAGGACGGCCCCTGTGACTTTCCGAGACAATCACTCTTTTTTTTTGGGGGGGGGGCATCACTGCTCTCCAGTGGTGGGAGTAGGAGGTCCAGCCCCACTGCTGGAATTGAACCTCCGTCCCAGTGGGCCGCAGTCCCGCGCACAACCACTACGCCACCGGGGTTCAGCGCCCCCCCCCCCACCGAGACAACAACTCTTTAGGGCAGTTCTTTTCAACCTTCCTAATGCTGTGACCCTTTCATACAGTTCCTCATGTTGTGGTGACCCCGAACCATAAAATTAGTTTCCTTGCTACTTCATAATTGTCATTTTGTTAATGTTATGAATTGGGTGACCCCTGTGAAAGGCTCATTTAACCCTCAGAGGGGTCATGACCCACAGGTTGAGAAGTGCTGCTTTAGGGGTTAGAAAGTCAGCCTGCCTTTCTCTTGAGAAGGGGCTGGTTTTGAACTGCTGATCTTGCACTTAGCAGCCCAATGTATAATCACAGCACCACCAGGGCTCCTCAAAGTGTAAACTACCACATTTGAAAACCAAGCTGAGGGTCACACATTTCTGAAAAAAATATGTGCTCAAATTGATGCAAAAGAAGCCAAAGTGAACATAGCAGTAAGTTTTAAGAAAACTGAAAAGTGATAGCCAAGTACATCCCATATCCCTGTAACACAAAGCTTTAATCCGGGAGTCAGATGTGGGGTTTTTTTTCGAGTGAGATGCTTTTGCAGGTGAGTTCTGGCAAACTTTTTTCCTCTCTTTAATTATATGAAAATAATTACTGATTTTTTTACAGTTTTATTAGCACATATGACAATTCAGTCATTCAAGAAGAATTGTACAATCATTAGCACAGTTTTAATTTAGAACATTGTCTTTCTTTCCCCCTCATGATTAAATCGCCTTTAAAATAGGTTGTGTGATCACATTTGGTTCTAGTGCTCCCTGCCCCTCAAACTTTAAAGAAATGGTTTATTTCCATCTTATACAAATATTTTCAGAAAATAGGAGGGAAATCAAAAGCTGCCAAGCTCATTTTATGAAAAACAATGCAATAAAATTATAGATCTGGGGCTGAGCCCCGGTGGCGTAGTGGTTGTGCGCGGGACTGCGGCCCACTGGGATGGAGGTTCAATTCCAGCAGTGGGGCTGGGCCTCCTACTCCCACCACCAGAAAGCAGTGATGCCCAAAAAACAAACAAATTACAGATCTGTCTTCACTTATGACTATAGATCAATGCGAAAAATGCCATAGAATACTAACTACCTGAATTATTTTATTTTTCAGAATCATAAATAGGGTTTATTCCAGGAATACAAAGATGATTCGGGCTGAGCCCCGGTGGCGTAGTGGTTGTGCGCGGGACTGCGACCCACTGAGATGGAGGTTCAATTCCAGCTCCATGGAGCAAAGGCTGGGCCTCCTACTCCCACCACCTGAGGGCAGTGATGCCCCCCCCCAAAAAAAAAGATGATTCAACATTAGAAAATTCATTTAATTCATTAGGGCAATTTACCATTGTAATAAACTATAAGAGGAAATAAGCTATAAGACTTCAAAGCAAAAAAATTTAAGGTTTGCTTATTTATGATATTAAAAGCAGCAAAATATTAATAATAGATGCATTTTCAATGTATTTTCCCTTTAAAGTCAGGAACAAGACAAGGAGGCTCACTCTTATGACCACTAGGGGAACCCACCAATGATGTAAAGAAAGAGATAGAACTGAGACATGAATTTTATAAGACTTAGTTACAAATGATATAATCAACTGCCTTAAAGAATCAACAACAAAAACTCTTAGGAATAAGCGTTCAGCAAAATTGCCAGGTAGAAGACCAACTTAAAAGTCAAAAGCATTTCTCTACCCCAGCAAATACCAACAAGAAAACAAAGCATGTAGAAGCTAGTTGACACCAAAACTTACAGACAAAATTAAACTTTTAATAGAAGTTGATCTGAATAAAAGAGAAAGTTCTTGTTCTTTTCTAGAAAGACTTTGGTAATACGTTATCTGTTGTGTGACACATAACCTCTAAGTGTAATTGCCTTAAAACACCAAACTTGGGCTGAGCCCCGGTGGCGTAGTGGTTGAATGCGGGACTGTGGCCCACAGGGCTGGCGGTTCAAATCCAGCAGCAGCTCTCCAGGAGCAAGGCTGGCCCTCCTATTGCCACCAGAGGCCAGTGATATCCCCCCAAAAAAGCTGAAACAACAACAACAACGAACAAACTTTTATATTGTTTCTGAGCGTCAAGATTCTGGGAGTGGCTGCAGTTAGCATGTGGACTAGAGTTGGAGGATCCACTGCAAAGGAATCCCTCTCACACAGCTGGTGGCTGGCAGCTTCATGCCCCACAACTTAAGACTACTCAGTAGGGCTGCTCATATATAACATGACAGTTACCTTCCCAGAAAGTGAGCAATCTGTATGTGAAGGAGCAGAAAGTCAGCCACGGGGCCTTGCATGACCTAGTGGGGAGGGATATGTCAGGTTTCATTGATTACAAGTGAATAAGTGCAGTCCACACTCAAGAGGTATGGAGTTAGACTCCAACGCTTGAAGGGGGCAGTAGGGAAAAATGTGTGTGGGCTTATCTTCAACCCCTCCCCCAGCACCACAGGTAATATTAAGATGTTTTCAAAGCAAGTGAAACCCACTGCTGTCAAATAAGTGGATTCTGACTCAGTGACCCTGTAGGACAAAGGAGAACCGTTCCCTGAGTTTTCCATGGCTGTCGATCTCTACAGAAGCAGACTACTCATCTTTCTCTCACAATCTGGGTTCAAACAGCTAACCTTGCTGTTAGCAATCCAATGCTTAACCCACCACACCACTACAACTAACCAATCAACCAACCAAACCCACTTCCGTCAAGTCAATATCTGAGACTGT
The DNA here is from genome assembly GCA_004026705.1 of Nesogale talazaci. Taxonomy (NCBI): domain Eukaryota; kingdom Metazoa; phylum Chordata; class Mammalia; order Afrosoricida; family Tenrecidae; genus Nesogale; species Nesogale talazaci. The sequence goes on along the minus strand of PVJH01009311.1, from coordinate 67,956 downwards.
AAATCTTTACAGGAGCAGACAGCCTCACCTTTCTCCTCCAGAACAACTGGTGGGTTTGAACCACCAACCTTGAAGTAAGCAGCCCAATGCCTAACCTGCCATGTCACCAGGGGTTCTATATGAAGCAGTTATTTTTCCTCAAATCCATAAATGTAGTGTAAGTGCGATCCCAATAAAACACTTTTTAAAGAATTGTAATAAGCTTGCATCATAATTTAGAAAAATAAGGGTTCAGCTGTGACAAACTTCAAAAAAGAAAAGTTAGGATAGGGATTTGCTCAACTAGCTATAAGGCATCCAAAGACCATAGTAATTAAAAGAAGGAACTGGTGTTAGCCCAAGGGTTGACAAGTAGACCAATGGAACAGAAAAAATTAGCTAGAGATTGAGATAGGAAGAAAAAGAAGGATGGGATAGATTGCTTACTACAAGGGTTAGTAAAAAAAATGCTAGGACTCCAGTGCATATATGTATGGGTTTATTGAAATATGTTTAAACCTGTCTTTATGATCATTGGATGGCTGCAGACAAAGTCTGAAAAATGCCCTTGTCTTAGTCTCATTAGAATGCTGAAAAAGATCCAATCAAAACTGGCCTCTGGGGGCTGAGCCCCAGTGGTGTAAGTGGTTGAGTGCAGGACTGCAGCCCGTGGGTTTGGCGGTTCAAATTCAGCGGAGGCTCTCAGGAGCAGCACTGGGTAGCGCCCACGACCACCAGAGGCAGTGTTGCCCCCCACCCCCCCAAACAAAACAAAAAACTGGCCTCTGAGGGACTCTGCTGGGCAAATTAAAGTCAAGGCAGAAGGGTCAGTTGAGAAGATTATGGTGACTATATTTTGAGATTCCCAAGGTGTAATCTTAATAAAACTTCTCAAAGGACATGGGATATTACAGGGGCTTATTAGAAAGACGTTTAAGAAGACTAAGCTGTGGGGGTGAGCAAAGAGGAAAGTTGTACAGAGAAAGTTTTCCTGATAGTGACAATGCACCAGACTGACCTAGGAGAATGTCCTTGGGAAACATCCCACGCACCTCACATCTCCACTCATGGTCCTTCAGACTTCTTTCTGTTCCCCAAACTCAACATTTAAAAGGAACATGATTTGAGGCTTTTGACGGGGTATAAATCAAAGAGCATGCCTAGCCTAAGCCCTGGTCTTTTCAATCATCTCATATGCATGTGAAAGTTGGACAATGAGTAAGGAAGACCGAAGGAGAGCTGATGCATTTGAAGAATACTGAAAGTATCAGGCTCTGCTAGAAGAACAAGCAAATCTGTCTTGTAAACAGTGTCACCAAAATGTTCCTTAAAAGCAAGGACAGCAAGACTTCATCTCTTCCTTCAGACATGTGAGCCCCTGTAAAAAGGAAGCATGGTTGCTAGAGTAGAAGGTCAGAGAAAAAGAGAAAGGCCCTCAGTGAGGTGGTTTGACATGGTAACTGCAACAATGGGCTCAGACATAAGAACAATTGTGAGCATGGTGCAGAACCTTCCTTTGTTTCACCTGCTGGACATAGATAGGGTCACTATGCGTCAGACAATGACTTGGTGGTACCAACACGTAACAACAACAAACCAAAGGGTGCAGAATTCTTTGGGGAAGGGGGAGTGATGGAAACACCAAGTTCAGATATGCATAGACCCAGATGGAGGTTGTATTAAGAGACAATAATTTCACTTATTGCTATTTTTGTTCAATAAAGGTTTCTATGATTTTGTAGTAATACTTTTTGATTTTTATGGTTCCAATGGTGAAATCTACACAGTTAAAGACCAAAGTATGTGAACCAAAGCTAGAAGGATAACAGGACAAAAGGTAGGAGAGCATCTTTGTGACAAGTAGGAACAAAAAGTATTCTGAAAAATTTTAAAAATTATATCAAAATTAAGGATCCTTATTCAACAAAGGATAAAGTTAATAGCACAAATGCTAGAGTGAAACAGTCTATTTTCAACAGCCAACGCCCAAGGGATTAACATTTAGACTTTGTTCATAAGAACAAGCAAAAACCAACACTGCCATCAAGTCGCCCACTCATAGTGAGCCTTTGGGATGGGGGAGAACTGCCTCGGGGGTTTCGGAGGCTGTAGCACTGGGCAGGAGTAGAAAACCCCGTCTTTCTCCCACAAAGTGGCTGATTGACTCAAACCGAGGACTTTATGGTTAATAGCTCAACTCATAACCCTTAGGCTCCTTTAATAATACTAGGAACCCTTGAAAAACAGAAAGGACTATAAGAACTTGGCCAATAGGACTATAGGCAAAAGATATAAGCAGACGATTTCCATAAAGAAACAAATACATGGAGAGATGCTCAAAAGCATTCTAAATCAGAGAAATATAAACTTAAAATGAATGAAGCATATTGTATCCGGCTGGACATTTTAGAAAGCTGGGTATTAGGAAGAAAGGGAAAATGTTGGCACCTTCTTATTTTGCTAGTAGGAGTAGACAGTGTACCCAGTCACAGTTTGGCACAATTTGGCACTGCTTACAGAAATTGAATATGTTCAACTATGATCCCAAAGAATTTTTCACACTGGCCTATAAGGGAGCATTTAAAAGACATTCTGTGTTGTTGTAGGCAACCTGAATGTCCCTTGTTGAGAGCTTGGGGCGTTAGAATGCTCGTACACAGCACAGTTTACGGTAACCATTAGAAACAACAGACAGATTAGCCATACATGTGGCAACACAGATGGGTCTTAAAAACATAATACTGGTTGAAAAAAATACTAGCACTGCCATTTAATTAAACATGTATAAATGCCAGACCTATGTGAAATTCTCTATTACATTAATAAAGTGATTCGCAATAAGAGGAACTGGATGGAATTCAGGTGTGGGAGTGAGCCTCGCATGAAAGAAAGGTGATCAAATATGATCAGAGTTCAGTCACTTTCAGTGAGAGACAAGTACATTTTGGGGGGTGGGGTTTCATATTACATACAGTATGTGTGTATGTTTATATGTAAGTATGTAAGTATCTGGTCTGTGATTCACAAGTTCCGCAGTTCAAAACTACCAGCTGCTCTGAGGAAGAAACCCACGGGCAATTCTACCCTGTCTTGTAGGATTGGTTTGACTTGTCATGCACTAGATGGCAGTGAGTTATCTAAGTATCTAGTCAGTGTGGAAATCTATTCAAGACCCATCTGGGGAAATACAGACAATTCCCTTTTGGGGATGTACTCTGTGTGCTGTATTCTGAAAGTTAGGGGACCTAGTCTGTGTTTTGGGGGCTTGACCCTTAGAAGCCTAGATAAATCCATTCTACGGAGGGCAGAAAGTCCATTCTTCCTTAATGGGGCCCTCAGAAACAAAATCTACCTAGTGGATTAATTGTAAAAGTAATTCACACACTGAAGTCTGGACAAAACAAACCACTCAGAGATGAGAATATCCACTCTCTGAAGCTTTCTACTCCCATAAAGAGTGACAGTCTTAGTGGTTGAGTGCGGAACTGCAGCCTGCGGGCTTGGCGGTTCAAATCCAGCAGCGGCTGGGTAGCACCCACGACCACCAGAGACGGTGATGCCCACACACACAAAAAAAAGAGTGACAGTCTTAAAAACCCACAGGGCCAAAAAAAAAAAAAAAAAAAAGAGGGCTGAGCCCCGGTAGCGTAAGTGGTTGAGTGCGGGACTGCAGCCCATAGGCTTGGCGGTTCAAATCCAGCGGCGGCTCTCAGGAGCGGTACTGGGTAGCTCTCACGACCACCAGAGGCAGTGATGCCCCCCCCCAAAAAAAAAAACCCCACAGGGCCAATTCTGTCTAGTCTGTTCTATAGGATTGAGGAGCTGGAGGATGCCCACAATAACACCGAGGAGAAAAGGTAGGGAACATTGTAAAGTCTGATGCCAGCGACTGAAGGATTATGACTACAGTGACCAAAATGTGCTCTTGCAGAGTGGATTCTGTTTCCTAGCGGCACGGTAAGTAAGCGCTGGACTGCCAACCACGTCAGCGATTAAAACCCCTCAGCATCTCTGAAGCAGTCTGTCAAACTATACAGTATTGAAACCTTGTAGGAAAGTTCTGCTCTGTCCTAAAGGACCACTGCGTCAGCATGACCTCAAGGGCAGTGGTTACAGTTACTCAGGAGGAAATCATAGGGTTACAGAAGGAGGGTCTCATCTTTCTCCCAGAGAGAAAGGGTGCTCCACCTTTCAGTCAGCTGCTGGGCACCTAACCACTACGCTCCCAGGCCAGCCTCCTCATTTCAGGGAATCCAAGCCCAAACCGAACTCACTGCCACCGAATCAGTTCTGATACACAGCGACACTGTAATATAGAACAAGGCAGAACTGCCTCCTGTGGATTTCCCAGACGGGAACTCTTTACAGGAGTAAAGAAGGCCTCCTTTTCTCCAGCGGTGCGGCGGATGGATTTGAACAACCAGCCTTGAGATTCCCAGACCAAGGCATAACCCGCTATGCCAGCAAATCACTTCAGGGCGCAGTGAAGAATAAAAAACGTTCAGGCCGATAAGAGGTTAGAGGGTTAGGTCAAAAAGATAGACATCGGGGCTGCCAAAGGATGTTAATTATGTTGTCTGACACCAAGAGGAAGGTAACTGTGACAGTGGGAGGGGCGACATAAAGGTTGCTAAAGATGATGTCCTGGGATTGAAAGGAGTATGAGATCGGAACCGTGAGAGAGAGAAAGTTCCTGTGCTGGAGGGATGGTGACGTCAGGATGCACCAATCGCAGACACATAGCCTCCATTCCCGGAAGCGCACCGAGCGCATCGTTCCTTTCGCTCTCCCATCCCTTCCTCTAACCCCGCCTCACTCCCCCAACCCTCCCCCCGCCGCAGGTCTCATCCATTGAGCGAGCACGCCGGCACGCGCGGGGGATCACGTTCCGTGACGTGTACGCTACGTAGGCTTTATCAAGCGTCTTCCCGCGCGGCAGCCTCCTCATTCTCGCTGGTCTTCGGCGCTAGCTGTTGTTACTCTTGCTGTTCTGTTCCAGGTAATTAGCGTTTCCCTTGCGCTCGGCGTCCCTTCCCTGGGCGTCCCTTCCCTCACACGGGTCTAGGGGAGCGGGGGGTGTACGTGAGGCATAAGGAGCTAGGCCTCGAAGCTTTCGGCTTGCGCTTCCCGGGGCGGGCCGGTCCCCGAGTGTTGAGGAAAACGCTTCTGTTAGCGGGAGGTGGGCGCACGGCGTCCGATGCGCTGAGTGCCTGGAGGGGCTGGCCGCATTGGTGGCGGCGGCGGCGGCAGTGACCACGCGACAACCGAGACTGGCTACCCCTACCCCATTCCCCTCCCCACGTGACCGCCGCCATCTTGTTCTGCGGGCGCAGAGGGAATGCCAGGGTGTTCTGGGCCTGCGTGGCTGCACAAAATGACGGGCGTGGTGGCTGGGGAAGTTGTGGGCATGCGCGATGGCGGCCCTCAAATGGCGACCGGGCTGAGTGAGCCCCGCCGATTCCCGCCTTTTCGCACTCCCTCCCCAGTCTTCTCTTAACTACTCTGACTTTAGTTAATTGATCGGCTGCTCCACATTCTTCGCGCCACCATTTTTCCCACTTAAGCCCACCTCCTTCTTTGTTCTCGCCCGCTTACACTATTATCCTCCCTTTTTTTTTTATTAATCCCATAGGACCCAAATTCACTGCCATGTCTTCTGAAGAAGGGAAACTCTTCGTGGGAGGTCTTAACTTCAACACCGATGAGCAGGCATTGGAAGATCACTTCAGCAGCTTCGGGCCTATCTCTGAGGGTGAGCGAGTTAGAGGGACCAGGACAAGGGGCCCGGAAGTGGAAGCAAGGCAGGGTTTTTTTTTAAGAAAAACTTACATTTCAAGACTTCAGGTGTTTTTTTTATGCGGAGGGAGAACCCTATTTCAAGATCAATTAGGGGTTCACTTCGTCGGGCACTTTTTCCTGGGGTTAACTGAACCTCATTTTCCCATCTTTTCATCAGTGGTGGTCGTCAAGGATCGGGAGACTCAGCGATCCCGGGGATTTGGTTTTATCACCTTCACCAATCCAGAACATGCTTCTGATGCCATGCGAGCCATGAATGGAGAGGTAAGGCCTCCTAGCTGTAAAGGGACCCTGCTCTCACCTGCCAGCTTCTCTATTCTTATTTTTCCCTGTCTGCTAGGGGCAGCGTGGTCATCAGGTCCCGCAGTGCCCACTCATGGGAGCGCGACTGCCTTCTGTTCTAGGGGGTGGAGGGCAGCAGCAGACAGAGCCAGGCTGCTTGGGAGGCGACGACTGGTCCTGCATGAGGCCGAGAAGCCACCTGTGGATGGTTGACCTGCCCTGGTCTTAGGTAGTAGAGTCTGCAGACCTGCGGGCGTGGCCTGGAGAGGACCTCGTGAGTCTTCTGGGATGGACTCTGAAACCTCAAACCAAGAGAGGTGTCTGTCTAGCCCTTTTATGTGTTGGGCAGCATAGGAGTGGGGAGAACTCAACTTGAGTTGAGATGTAAGTAGTAGCAGGGAGAACACGTGGATTCAGGTCATTTTGTGGGATTGTGTAACTCCTGATAAAACCGTTCTGGATTGTGGCACCCAGAATCCTGGTGCCCAACAGGGATTTCTGGGCTCCTCTGCCCACCCGCACTCTTCCCTTGTCATCGCCCTGACTGGCAACTTTGCCTTGTGTCTCCTTCCCACACTCAGTCCCTGGATGGCCGCCAAATTCGTGTGGATCACGCAGGCAAGTCGGCCCGGGGGACCCGAGGGGGTGCCTTTGGTGCTCATGGGCGTGGTCGCAGCTACTCCAGAGGTAAGTAAGGTGGAAGATTTGGGTCATTGAAGGCTAGTGATGGAGGAACCTTGCTTTGAGAACAGCCAGTTCAATGTTTTATTTGCTGCAGGTGGCGGGGACCAGGGCTATGGGAGCAGCAGGTATGACAGTCGACCTGGAGGATATGGATATGGATACGGAAGGTCCAGAGACTATAGTGGCAGGTGGGTACCCAAGGGGTAGGAATTCCCTGCTGTGCTTCCCTCTTAATAAAGATCCTGCATTTTTTTAAAAAAACTTCGTATGATTAGATTGGAGATTTACAAAGAAGATAATTGTGACTTAGATGTTAAGATTTCATAGCTTAGATTATCCAGTCTCACCCACATTTTCGTTACTCACCCCCTTCAGGGAGGTAGGGGGTTATATGTTAACCATTGAGATGTCACAATGTACGGTAAGCCCAGCAAACAAGCCTAGTAGACTGCAACTTGGCTCTCCGAAAAGACAGATTAGATTAGAACTGCTCTCTGTAGGATTTTCAGGACCAAACCCTCCATGCAGTGCCTCGTGGATGAAAACACCCTGTTAATAGCTTGTGTGCTTTAACTGCTGTACCACCATGGCCCTTCATGTACGTGATTGCCTTTCGTATCGGTGAGGTGTGTATACATTTTTACAACACAATTGTATGTTTTCTTTTTCCCAGAAGCCAGGGTGGCTATGACCGCTATTCTGGAGGAAATTATAGAGATAATTACGACAACTGAGATGAGGCATGCACATAATGTAGGTGAGACTTGTGTGTTCCTGGCATGAGCAGGTGTCTCGTCATTCCACCCTGTGGTGTTCCTCTCATCTCTTGCCAGCCTACTCAGCATTTCCACTGTCTTCACATAGATCGCTTTTTCAGTCCATCTAATCACTCCCTTCCCAGTCTTAGACCTCCAGCCTCCCTTGTTCTCTGAAGTGCATGGCATCCTGGTGGGGGGTGGGGGAGGGATGTCCTGAAAAATCATCTACTTTTGCTGATGAGCAAGAGTGACCCAGCCCTTCAACATCCTTATCAACCCTGGGAGGTAAGCATGTTGTCATCCTGTCCCTTCCTGACTCCATAATCCCCCTTCTTACTGTTCTCAGATACACAAGGAATAAAAATTCTTCTGAACCAGGATCGTCCTTCCAGATGGCTGTATTTATAAAAGATTTTTGGAGCTGCACTGAAACATCTTTGTTTTAGTACATCAACTTCTATTTTTGAATTAAGCTCCCAGGGTAGCCTGTTAAAAGACCTTTTAGTAAACGCCATATGTTTTTAAAACTTTTTTCTCCCATTTAAAGACAAATTATGCGACATTTGTAGAGTCTGGGTATTTTTCCTTTGACCAGTTTTCTAGTTTGGGCACTCAGGATTATTCTGGCAAACAATTTCAGCCAGGCCGATTTTTTTTCCCCCTTTTAATTATTGAGGATCTATAGGAACATTTTAAAAGTTTTGTACACAATGTTTCTTTTTCATGGTTAGAAATTTCCGAATGTACCTACAAGAAACCTGCATTGATAATACTGATTACTTAGAGGTGTTTTTTTACTCTACATTGAAATCACCACCCTGATTATATAGAAGAGCTTAAAAATGTTTGTGAATGTCAATTTTTTTTTAATACTGGAAGAAAAATATTCTGTTGTGTTTCATGTAGTGTTTAGGATGTCCTTCATGGAGCCGATTAAAAAGATGAAATCTGAAAACCGATACTGACAAGTGCTGTTTCCTTAATCTAGTTTGTAAATTAAAATAGGAAAGTCAGCTAGAGGGAGGCTTTGAGAAAGATTTGGTTGGAGGAGTAAGGAAAAGGGAGGGGTGGGCAGGGGCTGGGCTGAGGGTGGGGTGGTGATCAAGACTCAAACTTGGGAGCGATTAGGATTCATTGGTGGCAAACTGAATCCTCAAATATGGTGAGTATGTACAGATGGGGTCAATGCCCTTGTGGTGGGCTGAGTTAGCCCAATTTTAGGTCCCATTATTAATCGGGGCTTGGAAGTAAAAATATCCCTAGTTCCAGATATCAGGTGAGTATCTTCCAAAGGTATTTTTGATGATGAAAAAACATCTGGGGCCACAAATGGTAACGGGCTTCAGTTCTTCACCCAGAAATAGGTGTAAAGGGAGTCTTATTTCTCATTGGCCTATAAAGCCATTCTGAAACCAGGAAAGTGCTCAATCACAGATTGAACCTAGCATTAGGATTCCTGGTATATATATTTTTTAATTACTAGTATTTTGTATCATAAAGATGGCCCTATTTAGAGTTTTAGTTACCCAATCACTACATTGCTTCTAGTTTCCAACAAAAATATCTGACATACTTGGCTGATTCTGTGCCAGATCACGGGTTGAAATGGGTGGAGGAGACCCATAGGGAAAGTGTCCATGAGGAATCTGCCTCCAAATGTCCAAAGCAATGGTTCTTAAACTGAAGGTCAAACAGCCCTATAACAGGGGTCACTTGATAGCTGCAAAATTAGTTCTGAAATACCAATGAAAATGATTGTATGGTTGGGCGGTCACAACAGTGAACTATTAAAGGTGGCATTAGGGAGGCTAACTGGATCAAAAGGGCTGGACCAGCTGAGGCCCCTCAAAGCATTTTCCCCACGTGTATATTCCCACATAAAGTTGGTGGGAATAACTGCAGATTTTCAGCCTCACCAGCTGAGTCCAGGCCAAAGGTGAGGGGTACTATGGCTATTCCCACATGGCCACTCATTTTGAAGAGACATCCTTTGCTGGGCCAGGGAAGATGAGTGTATCTCCCATTTGGTCAGGCAGGATTCTATAACCAGTCACACTTTCTGCTATAAGGATCTAAGAGTGGTAGACCAGTAGCAATTCCACCTGAGAGTGGAAGGACATGTGCTAGGGATTTCAAGGCTGTTGACCTTTTGTTGGGAGCACATTTCCAGGCCTCTTGAGTTGCAGTACAACTGAGTTAAAGTAACTACTTGTTCTGGGAGGCCTGGTTTCCTGTTAAAAGAGGACTAAAGAGAAAAAGATTCAGGTCATTCAGAGTTTTCCATAATGCTCATAACCTGATCAATTAGATCAACTTTAATTGATTAAAGAGTAATAAATTCAATTATTACCAGACTCAATCTGATCATTAGTTGCATAGTCACAGGCCCTAGGTTTTTAATCAATTTGGTCCTGTATAGATCATGTGCTCAACACAGTTCTTGAGCAGTTGAATCTTTTGGTTTTAAAGGTTTGATGGGAGAATCTTTAGGTGGCATAAGCTCACAGCTACTGATCAAGTGGTGCTCTGGAAGAAAGGTGCTGGCAATATGCCTCCAAAAGCCCACAGCCTTTGAAAAGCCCTGTAGACTATTCTGTTTAACTGATTAACTCACCTGGAGGGAGAGTCAATGACAATTGGTTGTGTGTGTTTTGTTTTGTTTTTTCTGGTTTGACAGAAACTGATTAATGTACATGTTTCCAAAGAACCCCTTTGAGACCAGAAACCCCTGAATGTCAAAGGTATGTTGTATCCCAAGGTTTGTGCAGACCAAACTCCTAGCCTACAAATACTTTTGTATTTTCAAGTTCTGGGTCTTAACCTATCCCTGAAATCTTAATTAGCAAAGATCATTTTCTTTTTTGTTGCCAGCAAGGCTCATTTTCTGACATGATTTCTCCCCAAAGCCCATTTCAAGATCCAAAAAAAATGGGAGATTGGGCTTTGCATATGACCTTCAAATCTCAAACCAGTGCTCCCACCCTGTCTGAGCAGAAATCTGTTTTTTCCCTGCTTCGCCTTCCAGCTTAATTTTTTCTCTCTCTCTCTTCCCTCTGAAATTGGAATGACTAATAGGGTCCACTTCAAAGAAGGGTGGTGACGCGGTGCCATCGAGTCCTTTCTGACTCAGACGACATGACTGTAAAGGACTGGCATCCCCATGTCCTGGCTCCACTGAAATTAGGAGCGTGTAGAATACTAAAAAGAGGCTTTAAACATATCTGATCTTGAATACTTCAGGTATGTAGAAAAGTTTATTAAATAATAAACTGTTTTATCAAAAGAAGACTTGGCAGAGCTCCTACCAGCTACATCCCCATTCATCCCTCAGCAGGTCCACAATCCCTTTTATTTGTGATTCCAGAAAACACAAAAGTTCTGGAAAACAAAAGTTAGTTTTTTAACCCTCATTTAGTGGTAAGAGCTGACCTGATGGTTTTCATAATCTTTTATTCTCAATAGCTGGCCTCAAACCATTAAATGACCATGAAACCTACACTATGCTTGTAACTGATGATTTTGGGAATGTGAAACAAGTTATTTTGTGTTTGTGAGTGTGAACATTTTCATAATAAAAGGCTAAAAAGTTGTTAGGGGTGTGGTTTGTTTTGTTCTTTGTTACTTGAGTGGTAAGTGGGTAGCTGTCAGGTGTTCTCTTTTGGCCTGCCTCATACCTCAGCGTCTAGACATCTAGACCAGCTTTGGTACTTAGCATGTGGTCTTTTGTCAGTTTTTTTTTTTTTTGGACATCACTGCTCTCCGGTGGTGGGAGTAGGAGGCCCAGCCCCACTGCTGGAATTGAACCTCCGTCCCAGTGGGCCGCAGTCCTGCGCACAACCACTACGCCACCGGGGCTCAGTGTCAGGGTTTTTATATCGGTGAGACGTGGCAGTCAGCACATGGTAACGGTAAATTAGGAGCTGTGATCTATAGGGCTCTAATCCACTCACCTCTTTATCAAAGAAGCTGATGGAGTCTTCTCACTAAACTGCTCCATGAAATTGATTCTCTAGTAAGAAGATGCCCTATCCATGTTGCAGTCTTGGTCCTGTTTGTATTGGTGCCCTACTTCAGAAACATGAAAAGCTGGACCTAATCAATAATCCTTGGAACCAGACATTGCACTGGGAGGACCTGCAAAAGTCCTCTGCAGAGATGTCACTTTGAGAAGTAAGGTGCCCCTGACTCAAGCCATGCTATTTCCAGTCACCTGAGGCATATTAAAAGGATAATGAATGGGGAAGTCTGCAGAACTGATGCCTGAGGATTATATTGTTAAAGAGTACTGACTGTACCTAAGACTCCCAACAAAACATCTAGTGCAGAAGTACAGCCAGGGTAGAAGGAATCCTTAGAAGCAAGGGAGGATGGTGAGACTGTCTTGTGCTTTAGACGTTTGTCAGGAGGGCCCAGTTCTTAAGAAGGATATGAGGCTTGGTGGAGGCCATGTTTGGAGGGGGTCTGGCACAGTGGCTGTCACAGTGTGTTCCTACCCCAGCTACAATTGTGAGGCTGGGAACAGTGAGAACGGATTCTAATAGTCACTAGAGAAAGTACTTGGGAAATGCTCTAGAGGAGCTTGAAGGTTAACTTGGAAAAAATGTCAAATCTGGTCAATAACAGAGAGGCTAAGAGCGAGGATCCTGGAGTCTGATGGCCTGGATTTCAAACTTACTTTGTCACTGACTGGCTATATGAACTTGGGTAACTTTCAGTTTTAATTTCTTGTGTGACTTGGGGATGACACCAGTTTCATGGGGTTCTCAGGATTAAATGAGGTTTTGTATAAAGTGCTTGTTAAAAATGCCCCTAAAGAAAAGGAGATGTGATGCCCACAAAAACAAACAAACAAACAAAGGATAAGGCGATGTGTTAGCTACATGAAAGCCTAGGCAATTCCAGGTGCCAGAAACGAGTTTTCCATTTTCAAAGCCTATGAATGAAAGAAGGCCAGTGTGTCAGGAGCATAAGATATCAATGAAACTATTGGGTGATGGGGGGAGATAGACCTGGGCATGTGTGGGCAGGTATGGCTGAGTTTTTCCTCCCAGTAGATGGGAACCATTGTGGATTTTAGAGTGAATACCAGTCTAAAGGAGCCCTGGTGACGGAATGGTGATGAATTCGGCTCTGATCCACAAGGTTGACAGTTCGAGAGCGGCAGCCACTCAGGAACGACAGGGCTTCCTACTCCCATAAAGAGTTCCAGTCTCAGACACTCAGAGGGGCGGTTAATTACAGGGTCGCTATGTATCAATTGCTTCTAAGGCAGTGAGTTTGATTTTTTAGGTACCAGACCAGAAGACTATGCGAGAGAAGCAGAAATGGATCTGCAATTACCTTGAGAGAGGAACAGCACAGGGAGCCGATGTCCACACTGTCGGCTGGAACCATGGGATGGTGACTTCTGGTGTTAGGAAGTCAGTTTGGGCTTCCTGCCCAAGTCCAAATACTTGTTCTGTTTTCTCCCTCTGTAGCTATAGCAGGTACTGAGTCTTCACTGTCCATTCTCAAAACGCGACTCGTTAGACTTCTCTCACAAGAGTGGTTGTGACAGTTGCATAGAGCAGTGCATTGGATAAGGAGGGCGAGAATGGCTGAAGAATGTAGTTAAGATCATTCCTGTAGAGATTGTTCCTGTTGGCTGCTGTAAGGTCAGCAGTTCCAACTCAACAATAAGCCATGTGGAAGAAAGGCTGGTAGCAAGTGCCGCAGTCAGAATCACGCAGTGACAGTGGGTTGCTACACTGCATTACAAAAAGTAATCATGTGAACTCTGTAAAAGTAGGCTGTCGCCAGAACCAGGTGCAGTTTTTCCCTAAGGAATGGGTGGTTTAGACTTTGAGAAGTGTTTCTTTACTGTTTGAATCAAATCACTGAACAACCTTACTGGTCTAATCTTCACAGAACCGCTGCCATTGTGTTGACAGTAATTCACAGTGACCGGATAGCACAGTAGAACTATGTAAGATTTATGAGACAACCTCATCTTCTACCTGAGGAGCAGCTGGCCTCTAACTCACAACAGAGTGGATTCTGACTCAAGGCGACCGTCTAGGGCAGTGCTTCTCACCCTTCCTCATGCTGCAACCCTTTCATACAGTTCCTCGTGTGGTGGGGACCCCCCAACCAGAAAATTCTTTTTATTATTTGGGGGGGGCATGACTGCCCTCTGGTGGTCGTGGGAACTACCCAGCGCTGCTCCTGAGAGTCACCGCTGGATTTGAACTGCCAAGCCCGCGGGCAGCAGTCCTGCACTCAACCACTTAAGTACACCACAGGGACTCAGCCCCCAGAAAATTATTTGCGTTGCTACTTCATGACTATCATTTTGCTACTGTTATGAATCAGGCTACTCCTGTGAAAGGATCGTTCGACCCACAGGTTGAGAACCACCACTCTAGGGTTTCTGAGATAAATCTTTGTAGGAGCAACTAGCCTCGTCTTTCTCATATTAGAGGCCAACTAAATGTGTGCAGGCTGGCTAAGTTGGCTCCCTGGCGAAGCTGTAGGGATTTGCCGAGGCTGGTCTCAACTTATCTGTGTGCGAGGACTGAAGAAGCAGCCAGTGTGGCCTACTGCTCTCCTTTATATTTACAGGCAGGCAGGGGTGCATGAAGGAGGGAGGAGTCCAGGAAAAACATGGTCTCTATCTGTTTCTCCATCATTTGAGTCATTCTTGGAGGTGTTCCCTTCAAATAGCTCTGACCTACCTCTTGTTTCTGTCCTAACCTGTTTGTGCATTTGACTGTGGACCTTCAACCGTCAAAGTGTTAGTCTGGGTGGACTAGAGAAACAAATCCATAGACACGTGTATAAGAGAACTTTATATCAAAGAGTAATTGTTTATTAAGAAAATATCCCAGCCCAGTCTAGTTCAAGTCCATAAGCCCTATATTAGCCCACATGTCCAATACCAGTCTATAAATTCCTCCTCAGACTCACGCAACACATGCAATGATGCCAAATGCATGCAGGAAGATCACAGGCCAGTGGGTGGAAAGTCATGGATCCAGTGGTGATGTCTTCACATGACTTCTCCAGCTCCAGGGCTCTGACTCTCATCAGCCATCGCTCGATGTGGCTTGTCAGCAGGAAAATGAAGCAAAAAGTGTCCTGCCTCCAGGGAGGAAGACAAGAGTTCCCAGAATCCTCAAGAGGCCGTGCCCACAGAGAAGCATTATCGGCTATGACCTGAATGACAGGCTAGAATCCACCCCTTTGCAAGTTGACAGGAGATTATGTAACTGCCACAGTCACCTTGACAAACTGGAATCCCGTTAGAATTAAGGGGACCCACGATCTTTCATGGGTTTGAGCTGTTCTTGTAGATGTGATGGTAACAGAAGCTGCTTCTGTGAGCTGTTTCTGGTGACTTGACCTACCCCAGGCTATACTAATTGCACTCACCCACCACCCTGCCAGTCACACAGACCAACTCTACCTCATTCTCAAGAAACTGAGAGTGCCTTCATCAGCTTCTTCAAACTTTTCCATCCAATGAGACTATGTAAATGTCGTTTGCTTTTCCTAAAACAAGTGCAAGAGTCACAGTGGCCAATCTAATTAACACTGTTTCTGCACCATGACTACCTCTGGCAGGTGGGAGTGTAATTGGGGAAAGTCAGAAAAACAATGCATAGTTACCACTTAGTGTTCTAGAGGGTGAACAAAGAAACGAACTCACTGCCATCAAGGTAGTGCTGACTCAGCAAGCCACGTGGTTTCCCAAAGCAGAGGGGCTGGTGGTTTTGAACTGCTAACATTGCAGATCACAGCCCAATTTGTATCCACTACAGCACCTGGGTTAAAAACAGGGCTTTCTCCACTTAGAAAGAGTTACAGTCTTGGAAATCCACAGAGGTCATTCTACCCTGTCCCATAGGCCTGTGTGTTCCGGACACTAGTCTGGGCTCTGCAAATGCTCACTCATTCTGTCCAAATCACAACCCTATGTGTCAATTTTCTTACGATGAAGGGGCTGAATGACAGAGGTGTGAAGGGACTTGCCCCAAACCGCATATATGGCAGAGCCTGTGCCAGTGATCAAATTTTGCAGCTATTTGTACAATAGAATAACAATCTGTTTACCGAGGCTTTTCTAGATAAGAGGTAGAATTTCTTTTTTTTTTAATGGGCATCACTGCCTCTGGTGGTCGTGGGCACTACCCAGCCGCCGCTGGATTTGAATCGCCAAGCCTGCGGGCTGCAGTTCCGCACTCAACCACTTACGCCACCGGGGCTCAGCCTTTTTTTCTTTCTTTCTTTTTTTTTTTTTTTTTGATGTAGAATTTCTACAGCAATCTTGCCATTAGGTTGTTCTCTCTAGTATCTCATAGGAATATAGGAATGAGGTTTTAATGATGAAACTTTTTATTCTGCATAAAGGTATTTTGAAAGTGAAGCTGCATTGGGGGCACATTATAAACAAGGAATGGTGCATATATGGTGAGTACAAAACCCAATCACTAGCTCTTACCAGATAGTCCAAATTCCCAACACTTACTCGAAAGGAAGACATGACTAAACATGCTAACAGGGTAGACGTGAAACACGACAGAATTTAAATCAGCAGATATACATGTAGCACCGATCTGCATTAAGGAAAATCAAGTACTGGAAAAAATTGAGGAACAACTCTGGCATTACACATCTCATCTGATATCCAACCAGAAAGCCAGCATCTGTTTTGTTTTGCAATTTTAATTCATTGTATGAAAACAAATCGTGAGGCTGAGCCCCGGTGGCGTAGTGGTTGTGCGCGGGACTGCGGCCCACTGGGATGGAGGTTCAATTCCGGCTCCCAGGAGCAAAGGCTGGGCCTCCTACTCCCACCACCTGAGGGCAGTGATGCCTAAAAAATAAAAAATAAAAAAAATAAAAAAATCGTGAATTCTAGATGACAAAATTCAGTGACAAAAAGGGCACTTTTCCACTAAAACTACAAAATAAATGGCTTTTCTGAACACATTTTAAAAGAAATGAGGTTTTAAAAGTTAACTTTTGAAGTCTTAATATTCTATTTTAAAAAGTCAACACTGTCCCAGTAAATCTCCCTTTTGTCCCTCTCAGATGATGTCCTTCTACTACCTTCACGGTGGGGTGAAGAGACAAGAAGGTTCCGGGTGAATGGGAAAGGCATTTCTAGTGTTCTTTTTTGGGGGGAGGGGGGCATCACTGCTCTCCGGTGGTGGGAGTAGGAGGCCCAGCCCCACTGCTGGAATTGAACCTCCGTCCCAGTGAGCCGCAGTCATTTCTAGTATTCTTATTGATAACAAAGCATATTGATGAACCCTGATGGTGTAAGGGTTACACATTGCTCTGTGATCTGAAAGGTGAGCAGCTCAAAACCGTCAGCTGCTCCTCGGGAGGAAGATGGAGCTTTCCACTCCCGCGAAGTGTCGCAGTCTGGGAAAGTCATAGGGCCAGCTTGGTGCTGCCCTATCGCGTCTAGGAGTCAGCATTGACTCAAGGGCGGTGAGAGCGGAGTGATGACAAGAGAACATGGAAATAAACTCGATGCTCATCACTAATGGCATTATAAAATATGGCCCGGGTAGTCCCTGGGCATCGACTGCCCTCATCCATAAAATAAGGAGCCATGGTGGGTTGTGCATTGGACTACAAATCCCAAGGTCAGCAGTTCGAAAGCACCAGGTGCTCCACAGGAAAAAGGCTGCAAAGGTTCACAGTCTCCGAAACCCACAAGGGAAAGCTCTGCTTTACCTTTTAAGGTCACTATGAGGCAGAATTGACTGCAGGGCAGTGAGGATGGTTTTTTTTTTTTTTTTTTTGGCATCACTGCTCTCCGGTGGTGGGAGTAGGAGGCCCAGCCCCACTGCTGGAACTGAACCTCCGTCCCAGTGGGCCGCAGTCCCGCGCACAACCACTACGCCACCGGGGCTCAGCTGAGGATGGTTTTTTTTTACATAGGACTCACAACATCCACATTTTAGGGTTGAATAGATTATCATATGGAAAAAAAAGCTAGAAAGTTTTACTAATGGTAGAAAGAGCATCGTTGCAAAATGGTGAAACAACTGCCAGGGCAGCCTAGTAATGTGTCCTCCAGAGCTGATTACTTAACAGGGTTTATAAAAATAAGCAGAAGGAAACAGCTAAATTGTGATTGGGTGACATTTAAGAGCTTAAAAGCAGAAAACTATAGAACTTTGTAAGGACCCAAGCAAAGGTTAGAAAATAAATTTCCCCTGAAGGGAAGTATTTTCTGAGAATCAGTTGCCCACTAAAGTCATGTGTTTAGCACTTTTACATACTGTGAGCGTGACAAAACCACATTCTTCAGCATTACCCAATTCTTTATAGTTTTATAAACCTTTTCACCCTGTCACATAGGAAGCAAAAGTACATAAATCTTAGAGGAAGACCCAGGATGTTGGCCTAGAGCCCAATCAGAAGCTCGGCTTGTCAAGTGCCTTATGTTTGAGAAAACTCTTCCTTGTTCCCCTCTTGATCAAGAATTCCTTGGGGAAATTGGTGGTTACACTAAAAGTTTACTTCTGCAAGGACTTCATTAACCTAGGAGCTCTGGGCTGAGCCCCGGTGGCGTAGTGGTTGTGCGCGGGACTGCGGCCCACTGGGATGGAGGTTCAATTCCAGCAGTGGGGCTGGGCCTCCTACTCCCACCACCAGAGAGCAGTGATCCCCCCCCCCAAAAAAAAAACCCAAAACAAAAAACAAAACCTAGGAGCTCTATCTTCAGGGTGACTTGGGTTTTAGATTTATATTTCTGGTTTCGGATTCCCCACAAAAGAGTAATTCTTCTATAAGCCTTTGAATAGGATTGAGAGATGGCTGCTTGTTTAGAAGTTTGTTGAGAACGCAGACACTGTTGGATGAATGCTGGAGTTGAGCTGGTTAGGGTAATCAGTAGGGCAACATCGTTGGGTGCCATCAAATCAGCGCCAACCCCCAGCACCTGTGTGCACAACAGAAGAGAGTACTGTGCAGACTTGTCCCCTCCTGACAATGTTTCCTGTGACTGAGTCCATGTTTGTTTGTTTGTTTGGGGGGGCATCACTGCCCTCTGGTGGCGGGAGCAGGAGGCCCAGTCAGAATGGATGCATTTGGATTGTGGTGCTGGAGAAGAATATTGAAAGTACCTTGGGGGCTGAGCCCCGGTGGCGTAGTGCTTGAGTGCGGGACTGCGGCCCACGGGGTTGGTGGTTCAAATCCAGCAGCAGCTCTCCAGGAGCAAGGCTGGGCCTCCCACTCCCTCCAGAGGGCAGTGATGCCTCCCCCCAAAAAAAGAAAGTACCTTGGACCGCTAAAAGGACAAACGGATCTGTCCGGAAGAAGTAGGGCCAGAATATTCCTTAGAGACAAGATTTGGGAGACTTTATCTTACATATTTGGAGCACGTTGCTAGGAGAGACCCGTCCTAAGAGGATTATCATGTTTGGTAGAGGGACAGCAAAGGAGAGGAAGGGTCTCAATGAGACGGAGGGCACGGTGGCTGCAAAAATGGGCTGACGCACAGGAACCATTGTGAGGACGGTGCGGGACCCAGCAGGGCTTCCTTCCTTGTGCCTATGGGTCAGAACTGTCAGGACAGCACCTAACAACAACATGATATAAAAACCCTTTTTCCCCCCAATAAAATGGTTTATGAAAAAAGGAGTGGGGGAGGAGCTTATACCAAGGGCTCAAGAAGAAAATATTTGGAAATGAAGATGGCAACATGTGTACAAATATGCTTGATACAAATGATGTATGGATGGGCTGAGCCCTGGTGGCGTAAGTGGTTGAGTGCAGGACTGCGGTCCGCAGGCTTGGCGGTTCAAATCCAGCGGTGGCTTTCAGGAGCAGCACTGGGTAGCGCCCACGACCACCAGAGGCAGTGATGCCCCCCCCAAAAAAAATACAAAACAAATGATGTATGGAATGTTATAAGAGCTGTAAGAACTCCCAATAAAATCACTGGAAAATTGTTCTATATTACGGGGCTGTGAATACAGTAAGGCCAAAAGGAAGAATATTGGATAGACTAGCGATCTTTAAGGTATGAGGCTGAATTTCTGTTTGTTTTTTTTTGGGGGGGGCATCACTGCCCTCAGGTGGTAGGAGTAGGAGGTCCAGCCTTTGCTCCGTGGAGCTGGAATTGAACCTCCATCCCAGTGGGCCGCAGTCCCGCGCACAACCACTACGCCACCGGGGCTCAGCCCGAAGGCTGAATTTCTTTAATTAAATATTTTATAGTAATAATTTCCAAAACCTTTTGGCAACTCTAGGAAGAGGCCAGGAGTAGCTGGAACAATCTACTTCAGTTCAGTTATGGATGTACAGCCTGCTCAAAATTCCAAGTAGAGGTTGTTGATGACTTTGGGCTTAAAACTATAATTAGATATTGAAAAAAAGTGGATCTGACATATCATGTGCAAAGAAAGGGGCAAGTGGCAAATCTAGCATTTTTGATTTGTCAAATTGTTTTGTTTCGCTGTTAAAGAGATATCTACCAAGAGCATTACTTTTACATGTCCTGTATTTAAAAGTATAATAATGGAAATTGTGCTAATAGCTAATTTGACTTGGTATCTACTTATATTATCAGACAAACTAGAAGTAAATCTCATTCTATATAATTTTAAGTACAATAAGTACTATGAATAGTGTAATGAATGTTACAATAAAATGAAACCTTATTCTATATATAAAAAAATCCTAAAAACCGAGGAACACATACCAAGGGCTTAAGTAGAAAGCAAATATTTTGAGAATGATGAGGGTAACAAATGTACAGATGTGCTTGACATGATGTGTGTATGGATTGTGATAAGAGTTGTACGAGCCCCCATAAAATGATTTTTAAAAAGTTACTGAAACTAAATGACAAAATTATTTTAAATATAATAAATGTTTCGCTGAAAAGGTTAACTTTTTTAAATTACTTTTTTTTTTTGGGGGGGGGGCCATCACTGCTCTCCAGTGGTGGGAGTAGGAGGCCCAGCCCCACTGCTGGAATTGAACCTCTGTCCCAGTGGGCCGCAGTCCCGTGCACAACCATACGCCACCGGGGCTCAGCCGAATTAATTTTAAAACAATGATTAATTAGTAAAAACAGAGGGTTTGGATTATCAAGGGAGAAAAAACCCTAAAATCATTAAAGCAGGTTGAGCCCCAGTGGCATAGTGGTTGAGTGCGGGACTGCAGTCCACTGGCTTGAGGGTTCAAATCCAGCAGCAGCTCTCCAGGAGCAAGACTGGGCCTCCCACTCCCACCAGTGATGCCAAAAAAATCATTAAAGCTAGGAACAGTTAATAAGGAAATTAAAAATAGAAAGGCAAACATCATGAATAAACAAATTACAAAAAATATTTCCTGCTAAGAGAAAATACTTGGTTATTGTTTTTTTGTTTGTTTTTGGGCATCACTGCCCTCAGGTGGTAGGAGTAGGAGGCCCAGCCTTTGCTCCGTGGAGCTGGAATCGAACCTCCATCCCACTGGGCTGCAGTCCTGCACACAAACACTAGGCCACCGGAGCTCAGTCTGTTACATTACTCTTCATCAATCCCTATCAGACCTCTTACTAAACCCAGCTTGCAGTGGTGATGTTTATCCTAATAAAAATAGATTTATTTAAAAGGAAAAAAATCATTACTAATTCTAGTTATAGGACTAAAGTTGTTAAAAGGAGATCAATGTTGAACAAAAAATCAATTCCTCTTAGAATTCCCCAGAGCATAAATAATGTGATACAGAGCCCTTGTAACAAATACAGTAACAAAAAAGTAAAATACATTTGGTAAAAGACAGTGGTTTCTCTAGGGGCCTACTCTGGAAATCTTGGGAAGGTAAGTAGTCTGCTCAGATGCTGGCTTTTTTTCTTTCAGGTGTTTTCTTTTTTGGGGGGGTGGGGGGCACCACTGCCTCTGGTGGTCGTGGGCGCTACCCAGGGCCGCTCCTGAGAACCGCTGCTGGATGTGAACCGCCAAGCCCGCGGGCTGCAGTCCCACACTCAACCACTTACGCCACCGGGGCTCAGCCCTCAGGTGTTTTCTTAGATGACTGCTCGTCCTTTGTTGGGAGAAAGATGGGGCTTTCTACTCCCGTAAAGAATTGCAGCCTCAGAAGAGGATTGCTGAGTCAGCATTTCAATGCCAGTGAGTTGAGTTGTTGAGTTGGCGTTGGTTAATGTGATACCTGAATATTCATTTCAGTCGTTCAGGGGGCTGGCAGTTCTAAATAGGTTTTTCCTTTTTCAAATTGAGACAAATGAGTCCAAGACTCAATGTCTTTTACTTCAGCATATACATTAGTATGGAGCACAAAATAAAGCCCTTTCCTTTTAGACTATAATGATTCTTTTTGTAATATTTATTACAAGTATACATAGCCTCCAGGTTTAATGTTAGGGGAATTATACACAAGTGGACCTAGGTTATTTAAAAGCTGTTTTCAAAATAAATGTTTAGAAAATGATGATGGCAACATAGGTACAAGTATGCTTGATACAATGGATGTATGGATTATTATAAGAGCTGTAAGAATCCCCAGTAAAATAATCTTTTTTTTTTTTTTTTTTTTTTTAGGCATCACTGCCCTCAGGTGGTGGGAGTAGGAGGCCCAGCCCCACTGCTGGAATTGAACCTCCATCCCAGTGGGCCGCAGTCCCGCGCACAACCACTACACCACCGGGGTTCAGCCCCCAGTAAAATAATCTTAAGAAAATAATAAAATAAAAGCAGCTTTGACTTGTGAAAAATATTCTTTTAAAATGAAATTAAGCCCTACAGACATAGCATTTTTATAGCATTTTATAAATAAGAGAAACATTGAGAAGAATTTAAAGATAAAGTATGAAATTAATTAAGGGAGGACCAGGATCATTAAGATTCAACTGGGAGGGCTGAGCCCCGGTGGCGTAGTGGTTGTGCGCGGGACTGCGGCCCACTGGGACGGAGGTTCAATTCCAGCAGTGGGGCTGAGCCTCCTACTCCCACCACCGGAGAGCAATGATGCCCCCCCCCAAAAAAAAAAAAAGATTCGACTGGGACTGAGCCCCGGTGGCATAAGTGGTTGAGTGCGGGTCTGCGGCCCACAGGCTTGGCGGTTCAGAAAGATTAGGAAAGGCTGAGCCCCGGTGGCGTAGTGGTTGTGCGCGGGACGGAGGTTCAATTCCAGCAGTGGGGCTGGGCCTCCTACTCCCACCACCAGAGGGCAGTGATGCTCCAAAAGAAAAAAGAAAGAAAGAAAGATTAGGAAAGAAAGAAGAATGGAAATAGGAAGCACAGGGAGAAAGTGGAATGAATGATGTGACATTATGAAGCCTGAAATCAATGATAGGAAAAAACGTATATGAATTGTTGAATGGAAATCTGACCTGCTCTGCAACCCTTCACTCAATTTACAATGAAAAGTTTGAGTTTTTTAAAATTTTGTGTGATTGTTTAAATAAATTCCAGGTGTGCGAGTAGCCCTGCTACCAAGCAGAATACACTGGAAAGTGAATTGCTACAGATAGAATTAGGCTAAAATTTAAATTTGTCCCAACTTTTAATATGTTCTGCTATCTATTTAGGTTTTTATCTGTTTTGCTTTATTGTTTATTTATTTATTGTTTTATCTGTTTATTCTGGTAAGATGTTTTTTAATGTTCTTCTGTATGTGAAATCCAAGATAGGTAAATCTATAGTGACAGTAACTAGATTAATGGTTCCTTGGGGGTTGGGGAGGTTGGGGGGAAATGGGCAGCTAGTATCCATGAGTACAAGAATGAAGAAAAAGTTCCAAAACTGATTGTAGTGATAATTGTACAACTCTTCTCGATGAGATTGAAATATTGAATTATATAATGTGTGAATTATATACACTAAAACTGTTGGAAAAACAATTTTAATAAATATGTAGGTGCCTCTTTGACTTTAAAAGAAATACACACACAGAGAGATAAACTCTGGAATTGCACTGGGCCTAGCAGAGCTTTTGTAATTTTTCCCACTAGGTGAGCATCAAGCAACTCGCTCTAAATTTGTGCACCCAGAGGCATTACCTGGGAAGTTTCTCTCTGGTCACAGTGAATTTTTTCTTTTCTTTTTTTTTTTTTTTGGCATCACTGCCTCTGGTGGTCGTGGACGCTATCCAGCGCTGCTCCTGAGAGCTGCCGCTGGATTTGAACCACCAAGCCCGCGGGCCGCAGTCCTGCACTCAACCACTTACACCACCGGGGCTCGGCCCACACAGTGAATTTTTTCATAAAAGCCGTTTCCCTCAAACCCCATGTTGTTTTTGTTTTAATCATTTTATTGGGGGCTCTTATAGCTTATAAGAATCTATACATTCATTGTATCAAACACATTAGTACATATGTCGCCATCATCCTTTTCAAAACATTTTCTTTCGGCTGAGCCCTGATGGCGTAGTGGTTGTGCGCGGGACTGCGGCCCACTGGGATGGAGGTTCAATTCCCGCTCACGGGAGCAAAGGCTGGGCCTCCTACTCCCACCACCAGGGCAGTGATGCCTAAAAAAAAAAAAAAAAAACATTTTCTTTCTACTTGAGCCCTTGGTAGAAGCTCCTCATTTTTGTACCTCCCTCCCCCATCCTTCCACCCTCACAAACCCTCAATAAATTATAAATTATTATTATTATCATATTTTACACCATCCACTATCTCCCTTCATCTATGTTTCTGTTGTTTGTTACCCTGGGTGGGGGAGGTTATATATCAATCACTGCAACCCATCCCCCTTTCTTCACCCACCAAACCTCGTTTTTTTGTGATGGAAATTTAAGAGAACAGCGCGCAGCTGTGAAATTTTGTTTTTTAGGAAAAATGCTGCAGAAACTGTTGTGATGTTGAGCACAGCTTACAAGGAAAGCGCTCTGGGAAAACTGTATGAGTTTTGAAACTCATTTCTTTCTTTCTTTTGGGGGGGGGGGGCATCACTGCTCTCCGGTGGTGGGAGTAGGAGGCCCAGCCCCACTGCTGGAATTGAACCTCCGTCCCAGTGGGCCTCAGTCCCGCGCACAACCACTACGCCACCGGGGCTCAGCCCCGGTTTTCTCATTTCAAAAATGGTAAAATGTCTATTGATGACGAACCTTGTTCTAGTTATCAGTCAACTTCCGTCAACTTCCCTAACAGGCAAAAATATGGACTTGGGAGTTTATTTGGAGTCCATTCCACCAGATCAGACTGTTAATCAAGTTTTCTCTTTAGAGGTTCTGAAAAGATTGAATGCATAACAGTGTGTGGCAAGAAAAAGCCTGATTTGTGGCAGACAGGGGACTGCTTTTGCCATCATGACAATGCACTTGTTCACACAGCCATCTAACTGTGTCAGTTTGGGGCAAGAAATAGCTTGCCTCTCTTGCCGTATGAACCTTATTACCTGACCTCACTCCATACAACTTCTTTTTTGTTTTTTGTGAATGAAGGGGGACATGAAAGGACAACAATTTGACAAAGTAGAAGAGGTAAAAAGAAAACCAAGGGTACTGTCAGCCATCCAAACAGATGAGTTTGAAAAATGTTTCCAAGAATGGAATTGCAGATTTTACAAATGTATTAGGTGTAATAGAGACTACTTTGAACGTGATAAGGTTGTTTGTAAAAAAAAATTAAATATAGCTTTGAGGGGAAATTTTTTTGTTTGTCTTTTGTTGTGGCATCACTGCCCCCTGGTGGGAGTAGGAGGCCCAAGCCTTGCTCCTGGAGAACTGCTGCTGGATATGAACTGCCAACACCCTGTGGGCCGCAGTCCCACACACAACCACTACACCACTGGGGCTCAGCCTGAGGGGAAATTTTATACATACATACACACACTCACATATATGTCTTTCGTTATTGTCAGGTGCCATCAAGTCGGTTCGGACCCGTAGTGATCTTATAACCAGCAGAACAAAACACTGCTCAGTCCTATGCCCCCCTCCCAGCTGTTAATACGCCTTAGCCCAGTACTGCCGCCATGGTGCCCATCCATTTCTTTTAGTGGCCTTCTTTTTTGCTGACCCTCTACTTTACTGAACGTGATGTCTCTCTAGGGACTGGTCTCTCCTGATATGTCCAAAGTATGTAAGAAGAAGTCTCACTTGCCTCTAAGGAGCACTCTGGTGGTACTTCTTCCAGGACAGCACAATTTATTTGTCCTGTGGACAGTTCGTGGTATTCTTCTCCAGCACCACAATTCAAATGCATCAATTCACCTTTGTTCTTCCTTTTTCAATATGCAGCTTTCAGATTCATAGGAGGCAACTGAAAATACCATGGCTTGAGTCAGGCACACCTAAGTTTGCAAAGTCACCCTCTCGCTTCTCAACCCTCGAAAGAGGTCTCATGCAGCAGATTCACCCAGTGCAACTTGTCTTTTGATTGACCTGCAGCTTCCACGAGCATGGATCACGGTTCCAAACAAGACAGAATCCTCGAAAACGCTGCAAATTTCCTCCACTTCTTGTGATCTTATCTTTTGGTCTAGTTGTGAGGGTTTGGGTCTGTACACTGAGTTGCAATCCATACTGAAGACTGCCGTCCTTGACCTTCTTCAGCAAGTGCTTCAAGTCCTCCTTTCAGCAAGCAAGGTATATTGCAGGTTGTTAATAAACCTTCTAATTCTGATGCCCCATTCTTCTTCACATAAGGCAGCTTCTCTGATGATTGCTCAGCATACAGTTGAATAAATACGGTGAACGGACACGACCCTGACACACACCTTTCCTGATTTGTTCTGTTTGCACAACAGCCTCTTGATCCAAGTATAAGTTCTGTATGAGCACAATGAAGTGTTCTGGAATACCCACCCGTTCATCTCAAGACCACCCACGGTTATGATCCTTCCAGTCAAATGCCTTAGCATAATCAACAAAGTGCAAGTAAACAACCCTCTAGTATTCTCCGCTTTGAGTCAACCTCCATCTGCCATCAGCAGTCATCTCCGTTGTACACATCCTCTTCTGAATCCAGCCTGAGCCTCTGGGAATGTACTGCTGCAAACATATAAATATATTTGTATATTGTATGTTTTAAAACTTTTATCATAGTTACCTCAGTTCCCTCCTTCGCCCTTGGAGTTCACAGATGGAATAATTTAATACTTTTTGTTTTGTTTGTTTCAGAAACCTAGTTTTTAATTTCAGAAACCTATGCCATACATTTTTACCAAGTGGGAAGGAAAGGGGGAGAGTTCTAACTTTTGCATTGCAATCATCAATAATTATCAATGCATCCTTTTTTTTTTTTTAGGGCATCACTGCTCTCCGGTGTAGGAGTAGGAGTAGGAGTAGAAGGCCCAGCCCCACTGCTGGAATTGAACCTCCGTCCCAGTGGGCCGCAGTCCCGCGCACAACCACTACGCCACCGGGGCTCAGCCCCATCAATAATTATCAATGCATCTTGATAGCATGTTTAATTTCAGACTGAAAGACTTTGGTAATATTCTTCAATTTTCTTATCACTAACTTTGGTGGTTGGTGCATACATCTGAATAATAATTGAATTGATTGGGTTTTCTTGAATTCACATAGATATAATCCTATTATAGACACTATTGTACTTTAAGACAGATATTGCATGTCTTTTTTAAAATTTTTATTTATTTATTTTTTTTAGGCATCACTGCTCTGGTGGTGGCATGTCTTTTTTTTTTGATGATGAATGCCACACCATTCCTTTTGAGTTTTTCATTCCTGGCATAGTAAACCATATGATTTTCTGATTCAAAATGGCTAAACCAGTCCATTTCAAGTCACTAATGTCTAGGATATCAATCTTTATGTGTGCCATATAATTTTTGATGGCTTCTAATTTTCCTAGATTCATACATAGTATATTCCAAGTCTGGATTATTTATTGATATGTGTAGCTATTTCTTCTCATTTTTGAGTTGTGCCCCAGCAGCAAATGAAGATCCTAAAGGTTTACTCCCATAGGCTTTACTCCATTTATGTCACCATAATCGGCTCAACTTTAAGAAAGGCAGCGCCTCCTCAGCTCTATTTTGAGTCAGATTTCAAGTGCCTTACAACCAGAGGGGCCCATTCTCTGGCACTGTCTCTGACAATGTCCTGCAATGCATAAAATGCATTGCATAAAATGCTCAATGACTCCTTCCTCCTAAGTGGACAGCCCATTCCTTCTTTGTTGTCTGTTCTTAGTCTGGAAGCTCTCCTGAAACCTATTCACTTTGGGTGACCCTGCTGGCATTTGAAATACCAGTGACAGAGCTTCCAGCATCACCGCAACACACAGGCCACCACAGTATGACAAACTGACAGATAAGTAGTGTATAAATTCACTAGACTTGTGTAATACTACATAAGACAAAAGAACCAAGTTCCTTAGATATACACAGTAATTCTTTGCAGAAAAATTAAGTTTGGGGCTGAGCCCCGGTGGCGTAGTGGTGGAGTGCGGGATTGCGGCCCACTGGGCTGGCAGTTCAAATCCAGCAGCAGCTCTCCAGGAGCAAGGCTGGGTCTCCCACTCCCACCAGACGTCAGTGATGCCTAAAAATAAAAAATAATAATAATAAATTAAGTTTGAGATGAAGTTATTATTTCAAATTCTTTTGTGTGTGTGTGTGTGACTTCACTGCCCTGGTGGGAGTAGGAGGCCCAGCCTTGCTCCTGGAGAGCTGCTGCTAGATTTGAACTGTCAGCCCTGTGGGTCACAGTCCTGCACACAACCACTGCACCACTGGGGCTCAGCCTATTATTTCAAATTCTTACATGGAAAATACTTTTCTCAAACGCTTTGACTAAAATTGAGTATTAAACAAAAACAATTCTAAAAGAAAACAAAACAAATTGGCACTTTTCTTAAAAATTGCTTTTAAAATGATGACCAAAATCTCCATGACATTTAAATAGGACCATGAGACCTGTCGAGTCAGTGTCCTGGTAGGAGGAAACTGAGGTTTACTTTCCAAGGATGCTGCATTATCTGATTTTCTTCCTTTTTAAACTTGACCTAGTTTCAAATTTTAGATTTTAAACATACTAGTTTTTCATTGGGATGTAGCCTGAAGTAGTTACTGACTTTTCAAAATGTCTCAAGTCAGATCATGCCATCGTCTCAAAAAGGGACACGTAGCGGGACTATAGTGGTTGCTTCTTACTTATTGGGGTCCCTGAATAAGTTGGTGCTCTCCATTTTGGGATTTGCTGTCACCCACTTCCCGGTTAGATCAAACAGGCTCCCAAAACAGATAGGAGCACTATTTTTGGTTTTGATCTCAGGACTCAAATCCATAAGGATGTGAGAGCTTTGGGGTTGCAGCATATCACATTTTAAACCTGAGTCTGCATGGGAAAACTTTAACCCCAACTTGCAAGAACAGGACCATTAGGGAATGTTTTCTCTAGTGACTTCCCAGTAGAGGGAGCTCAGAGCTCACAGCCAGCCAGTTACAGGGAGTACGAAAATTTCTGTCTCTGCAATGTCTTTGGGAGAAATACCTGGTGAGTGTGTGTGTGTGTGTGTGTGTGTGTGTGTGTGTGAATAATTTTGTGTGTTGTGGCTTATAGTAACCCTAAGCTTTTTTGAGAAACCCTGGTGGCCATGTGAGTTTTGTGTTAGTTCCCTAACCTCAAGGTCAATAGTTCGAAACCACCAGTTGTGCTATGGGAGAAAGGTAAGGCTTTCTACTCCTGCAGTTAGTCTTAGAAACTCATAGAGCAGTAGGGCAGTTCTGCCCCACAGAGCGTTGCTATGAACCAGCATGAAATCAATGGCACTTTGGTTTTTGGTGGCTTAGGGGGTTGTGCTCTAACCACAAGGTAAGCATCTCGAAACTAATAGCCACTTTTGGGGTGAAAAAAGAGGCTTTTTGCTCTTGTAAAGAGTTATAGTCTTGGGAGTGGGAAAAAAAGAGTTATAGTCTTGTTTGGAAACTGATTGTGGTAGCAATTGTACAATTCTGCTTGATGTGATTGAACTATGGAATGATATGATATATGGAACTTCCAATAAATAATAAATATTTTAAAAAGAAGATACATTGATATGATCAACACCTTAATACATTTTGTAAGATAGAAAAAAAAGAGTTATAGTCTTAGAAACCTGGTGGAGTAATTCTGCCCCATGCTGAGCATCAGAATCTACTCGATGGTAGTGAGGGTTTTCGTTAAAGGATTAGAAGAAAGGAAGTTCTCAGGAGCAAAGGCTGGGCCTCCTACTCCCACCACCAGAGGGCAGTGATGCCTAAAAAAAAAAGAAGAAGAAAGGAAGTAACAAAGCTAAACAGAAATTGTCAAAGGGCATCTTGAAAAGACAATGCAAAATATTATAACAAGATGTGCAAAGACCTGGGGTTAAGAAAACCAAAAGAAAAAAACACATCTAATATTTCTTTAACAAAAATAATTGAAGAGAAGAGCAAATTCAGACTTCAAGTTGCAATAAAACAATGCAAGAAACATCAAAAGAAGATGGAAGGAATACACGGAATCACTGTCCCAAAATGAATTGGTTGATATTTAACCATTTCAAGTGGTGACATACAAACAAAAACTGGTGGTATTGAGGGAAGAAGTTTAAGCTGAACTGAATGCATTAACAGGAAAACAAGGGTCCAGGAATTGACAAATTTAATTTTCAACAAACTGATACAGTGCTGGAAGGAATCATTATGCCAAGAAATTTGGCAGGCAGCTACCTGGCCAAAACTGAGTGGAAGATATCCATATATGTGCCCATTCCAAAGAAAGGCGACCCAAAATAATGCAGAAATTGCTGAATAGCACAGACTAACACACTATGTAAAGAGTTAAAGAGCAAAGATTAAGGTGGGTTAAGGATTAAGGTGGATCTGATCCTCACCTTGGATGCATGTGACAGCCGGCAACAAAGAGGAAGACCAAAGACTTATTGATGCTTTGGGCTTGTGCTGCTGACAAAGAATACTGAATATACCACAGACTGTCCTTGTGCCAAATTGGACTGCTAATCGCAAAGTCAGCAGTTCAAACCCACCAGCCACTCTCTGGGAGAAAGATAAGGCTTTCTGCTTCCATCAACATTTACAGCCCCTGAACACCACAGGGGCAGTGCTACTCCATCCTGTAAGTAGAGGGTCACTAAGCGTCGGAACTGACTCAATAGCAGAAGAAACTAACAAATCTGCCTTGGGAGAAGTACAGGCAGAAGGCTCGTGTACTTTGGACACACTGTCAGGTGAGGCCAGTCTCTGGGCAAGCATATCATGCTTAGTAAAGGACAGAGTCAGTGAGAGAGAGGAAGGCCTTCAATAAGATGGCTTGGCATAGTGGCAGCAACAACGGGCTCAAGATAACCCTAATGGTGCGGGTGGTGAAGGACCAGGCATGTACATGGGGTCACCATGAGTTTGAATGGCAACTAAAGAACATGGAATTTGGGATACAGCCCAGTCAGAAGCCCTAGTCCTGTCAAGTTTGGGGATTTGCCTTAAGTTTTGAAATGCTCCTCCTCAGAATTATTATGTAAGTCAACGTGGACACATTGTACTCAGTAAATGTTGGTCCTTGTTAAGGTTATGAATTTTTGCAGTGAAACAGTTTATTATAGAAAGGTATTTATTATCATAAAATTCATTCATGTATAGTTACACGAACAGGGAAAATGCTAAATCAAAACAAACAGATTTGGGGGTGAGAGAAAGGAATGATACATTTTGGATGTATCTCTTTGTTTCAATGTTTCAAACTTTGTTTCAAAGGTTTCAAGCTGCTTTAATTTTTCATTGGGGGTAACTCTCTTGAATTTTGTTTTTCGGTTTTTCAGTATATGAAGCCCAGGATTGATGAACCTCTAGAGACAGCAAGGAGAATAAGGATTCCGGTGGGGTACAGTGGGGGAGGGAGACAGGGGAGCTGATAGCAAGGGGTGAAACAAGAGAGAGAATGTTTTGAAACTGATTGTGGTAGCAATTGTACAATATTGCTTAATGATGGAATTATATCTATATTAACTCCCAATAAAATGTTTTTTGGGGGGAAAAGCATTGTTCAGATGACTGCATTTGTTATTTTTATAAAAAAGTGAAAAAATGTGAAAAATAACTAAGGTTTCAAAATCCAGTCAGTTAATGTGAAGATCCCATAGGAAACTACTAAAATTGTATTTAAAACTTGAAAAATCTGTTTCTCCAGGTTAATTTTGTTTTATTATTTTTTCAATCAATCACTTTAGTGAGAGGCTCTTCCAAATCTTATAACAATCCATCATTTAATAGTATTAAGCACACTTGTGCATAGGCTGCCATCAACATTTCCAAAACAATTTCTTTGTACTTCAGTCTTTGGTATAAGGGCCTCTTTTTCTCCCTCTCCTTCCCTCTCACCCTTGTGAATCCTTGATCAATTACAGATTATTGTTATTTCGTGTCTTAACTCTTAACCTCTGTGGGAATCCAAATCTCAGAGCTTGTTGTGCCTAATTGTCTTTTGTCCTTAGAGAGTCGAGCCCCACCCAAACCTCTGGTAGCAGTGTCCAGAGGCCTATGTGTCACCTTAACACATTAAAGACTGGATATTTTTTTACCAACTTACTCAAGTGTCCAGGTATTTTTTTTTGGCTGTTAGTTTTTTTGTTTGTTTTTTTGCATTAAACCATAAATGGATGGTTTTTTGCATTAAACCATAAACATGAGTAAACTCTGGATCCGTCCGCAATTTAAGAACTTTTTAGGGATATCTTTCTATGAACTTCTGAGTGTGTGACCATTGCCAGAGTGGGCCTGTCCGGCTAGTTGATGTAATTAGAAAGCAAAAGGTTAAGGTTGAAAGAACAGGAAAATGTTTCCCTACTTGGATAGCCCACGGGCATCGAGTGGATTCTGACTTGTAGCAACCCTGTTTCCCAGGCGCAAGTCTTTTTTTTTTTTTTTGAGTGGTGACCGGAATTTTATTTAACAGTTTTATTGGACATGTAATTTACATATTATACAATTCAATCGATCAAGGTATCAATGAGAATTGTACAATCATTACCATATCAATTTAGAACCCCCCCACCCAACCAGGTGTAAGTCTTTATAGGAGCAGGCAGCTTCATCTTTCTCCCGCAGACTGCGGTTAGCACTTCCCAAAGTTTACATGACAGCCAAAAGTTTAATGGTTAGGGGAAATTACAGGTAGGAAAGGTCACTTTAAGATTTTTAATGTTCTTGTGCCCCGGATCTTGCTTGGTCAAGATACATATTTGTGTGTGTGTGTGTGTGCTGCAAGAAAAGTCGTTTGTCTTTTTCCTTTTGAAGCATATGTTTCTGATTGTACTTGTAGTATTGATTCGCAGATTCACCCCATCCCCTGCAGTTCTTGGACATTATTAACTTCTTTGTATTAAAAAGATGCGTTGTCTTAAAAAAAAAAAAGGTCTTTAAAAAAAAACCAGATGCGTGCATTTAAGGATTGAGGGTGGGCTGTCATTGAAGGGCAGAAGCCTCGGTCTCCGTGGAGGAAGTTACTGTCCTTTAGTGCGCTTGCGCGACTCACCCACGCCCCGGGGAGTATTTCAATCGATTCCTTCTACCCTCAGCCGCGTTTCCTGACAGTGGTCGGCCATCTTGTCTGGAGCCTGGGAGAGTGGGAAGAGAGCGAAGGAACCGGCAGCATTGGTTTCAGAGCCGCCCCGGGGGCCTCAAGAGCTGGAGGCAACCCCGGAGGTGGTCCATAGACACGCGAAGGAAAGGCAGGGGCGGCGGGGCAAGATGGGTGGGGAATGCCAGGAAGATTTGCTCTGTGGGGGAGGGGCGTCGCTATAGCAACCGGGAGGGCGGGGTGGGGTCTGAATCATTGTTGAGAGGGGGGTGCAGTTTTGCCTGGGCGCAGGGTGGTGACCATGGTAACGCCCAGTGCGCTTGTGGTGGGTTGGGTTTCGTGACGTTTCTTCATACAGGGCTTCGGTGTCTATGACAACGGTCACCTGGCGGAAGGGGCGGGCTTCAGTCTTTTTTCTTGAGATCTGGGGAACTAACATTCTGTACCTTTATTCTTCAGGCTCCCGCGGGCGGGCACGCCAGAGAAGGTGTCCGGAAGCCGGGGAATGGCCGCGGTGTGGCAGCAGGTCTTAGCAGTGGACGCAAGGTGAGGCCTGAGCTCGGAGCCCATGGGAACGGAAGTATGGAGTGCATGCGCAGAGACGCTGATAGGAGACGGGCGGTGTCTTCTGAGGCTGCTTAGACTTGCCAGGGTTGAGCATGTGCAGTAGCAGGGTGTGGTGCATGCTTGCGGTGAACTGGCCGGACCAGAGAGGGCCATAAAGAGCTTGCTGGGAAAATGCTGTCAGCGATGAGCATGTGCAAGGAGTTACTAGAGCGTTTGGAAGAAGGATGGAGCTCAGATTGGTGACATTCTGCCCCTCATCATTGATCTCCATCTTCCTCTTACCATCATCACGTCCCCAGTCTAAGTGCACCACTCCCTAGACTGACTCTCACCACCCACACGGAATCCTGTCATTGCCCAGTCCTAAACCCCATCACCATGCCGGTTTGATTCTGTGTCAGACTGACTCTTGTTCTTGTCTTCACCGACTCAGTCACCGGAAACTGACCACAGCAAGGCCGCAGACTGGACCTCATCCCCATGTAACACTAATGCCTCTTATTACCACAGAGCCACCGGCATTGTGGCATGGAGGGACCTCATCACCACTCCAGCTAGTACTGTTCACTCTTGCCCTCCGGACCCCGGTCACTACCATATCCCTCAGGCTCCTTCCCTACCCCCTAAGCTGATTAATTACCCTCTGTCCTGTGCCTGCTGCCCGTTCTACCTCCCACCTTGGCAGGTACAACGCGTACCGCACGCCAACCTTTCCACAGTTCCGGACACAATACATCCGGCGGCGCAGCCAGCTGCTGCGGGAGAATGCCAAGGCTGGGCACCCCCCAGCACTGCGTCGACAGTACTTGAGGCTGCGGGGGCAGTTGTTGGGTCAGCGCTACGGACCCCTCTCTGAGCCAGGGAGTGCTCGGGCCTATAGCAACAGCATCGTTCGAAGCAGCCGCACGACTCTTGACCGCATGGAGGTGAGCTCCTTGCCACAACCTGCCTCCAAACCTTTACTCCAGGCACATTAAGCACTGCTCTAGGCTCTTAGGATCAGCAGGGGACAAAATGAGAATATACAAGATAAGCCAGTAAATATATTAAGAGGGAAAGATAAAACAAACTAAAGAGATATAAAAGAATTGATTTGGATGGGAGGGGCACAAAGGAGACATTTTTTTATGTCCGTTATCTGGGAAGACCTCTCTGAGGCATTGAAAATTGGGCTGAATCTTAAAAGAAGTTGAGAGCTGAACTGGTGGTTTC
Organism: Nesogale talazaci; assembly: GCA_004026705.1. Lineage (NCBI taxonomy): Eukaryota > Metazoa > Chordata > Mammalia > Afrosoricida > Tenrecidae > Nesogale > Nesogale talazaci. Next base: position 33,193 of record PVJH01009311.1, on the reverse strand, counting down.
CATGGGAACATATTCAGAGATTCTTTGTTCAAAGATAATTTATTGAGCCTCTACAGAGTGGGGCAAGTGTGGAAAGCGGGGAACCAGTGAAGAGGCCCCCACAGTAGACCAGGTGAGCACTGATGTTGTAACTGGACATGGCGAGAAGAGTCCTGATTCGGAATACATTCTGAAGGCATTGAACCTGAGGGAGCCTTGAGGGGTGTTTTCAAGATACCCTGACCTTTTCTATTCGCAGGACTTTGAGGATGATCCCCGGACTCTGGGGGCCCGTGGACACCGCCGCTCTGTCAGCCGTGGCTCCTACCAGCTGCAGGCACAGATGAACCGTGCCGTCTATGAGGATAGGTATGCACCAGAAAGGGCTGAGGAACCACGGGGTGTGGAGGGGCCACTGAGAAATGGCAGGCCAAATGCTGGCATTTAACAGCTTAGCACCTTCCATATCTTTTCAGACCCCCGGGCAGTGTGGTGCCCACTTCCGCAGCAGAGGCAAGCCGGGCCATGGCTGGAGACACATCACTGAGCGAAAACTATGCCTTTGCTGGCATGTACCATGTCTTTGACCAGCACGTGGATGAGGCCGGTGAGTCAGTGGGTGGCAGGTCCCATCACCAGGCTTTCACCCACACCGACAATTGCCCATGCATCCTTTGAGGGCTCTGAAGCCTCTGGTTCATCTCAGCAGGAACTGCGATCCCTAACACTTGTTCTGCATTGAGAAACCCTTTGCGAGAGTTCCGTCCTCCTGACACTGTGGTTGTCTTTCAGTGCCCACGTGGAGAGAAATGCTTCACAGGCCTTTTCCACCCTCACATTTTCCCTAGGTTTGAGCTCATTGTTGCAGCTGCTGTGTCAGTCAACTGCATTGAGTGTCTTCTTTTCTTGCTGACCATCTACCAAGCATAATCTTCTCCAGAAACTGATCTCCTCTGATAACATCTTTAAAGCATGTGAGACAAAGTCTTGCTTTCCTTGTTTCTAAGGAGCATTCTGGCTGTACTTTTTCAAAGATTTGTTTTTCTGAAAGTTCATGGTGTATTTACTATTTTTCACCAACACCATAATTCCAAGACATCAATTCTTCTAATTTTCCTTATGCCCTATCCAACTTTTGAAAACATGTGAGGCTATTGAAATACCAAGGCTTGGTCCTCGAGGTGACATTACCGCTCTTTAACACTTTATTTTTTTTTGTTTGGGCATCACTGCCCTCAGGTGGTGGGAGTAGGAGGCTCAGCCTTTGCTCCGTGGAGCTGGAATCAAACCTGCATCCCAGTGGGCCGCAGTCCCGCGCACAACCACTACGCCACCGGGGCTCAGCCCCGCTCTTTAACACTTTAAAGAAGTCTTTTGTAGCCCAGTGCAAGGCACCATTTGATTTCTTGATTCCTGCTTCCATGGGTCTTGCTTGGGATCTAAGTAAAATGAAATCCTTGACAATATTACTCTTTTCTTTGTTTATCATGATGTTGTCTATTGGACAGTTGTGAGGATTTTTGTTTTCTTTACATTGAGACATAATCCATACTGATGTCTTTGATCTTCATCAATGAGTGGTTCAAGTCCTCTTCACTTTTCAGCAAGCAAGGTTGTGTCCTCTGTCTATTAGAGGTCATTAATGACTTTCTTCCAAGCTTGGTGCTGCATTCTTCTTCATTGTAGTCCTGCTTGATAGATGACTTTCTCAGCATGCAGATTAAGTCAGCATGGTGAGTGAGAGGGTACAACACTGACAGTTGCCCTTCCTGGTTTTAAACCTTGCAGTGCTCCTTTGTTCTGTGTGAATGACTATGAGAATAGTCGTTTGAATCCACAATGAGAACTCTGCTTCCATGTCTTCTTCTGAATCCAGCTTGAATTTTTAGCAGCTCCTTGTTGATGGCTTGCAGCACCCCTTTTAAAGTATCTTCAACAAAATTTTATTTCCTTGTGACAATGATATTATCCAATAGTTTCCTCATTCCTTTTAGATCACTTTTCTTTGGAATAGAAACAAAAATGAAGTGTTTCAAGGTGGATAGCCAAGTAGCTATCTTGCATATTTCTTGCCACAAATAAGTCAATACGTCTAGTATTGCATTTTTTTTTGTTGTTGTTGAAACATCTCAATTGGTACGCTTTCGATTCTTGGAACCTGATTTCTTGTCAATGCCTTCAGTTCAGGTTTGACTTTTCCCTTAAGTTTTTTTTTTTTTTTTTAGGGCATCACTGCCCGGGTGGTGGGAGTAGGAGGCCCAGCCTTTGCCCCTGTGGAGCTGGAATTGAACCTCCATCCCAGTGGGCCGCAGTCCCGCGCACAACCACTACGCCACCGGGGCTCAGCCCTACATATTTTTTTATTAATAAATCATTTTATTAGGGGCTATTTGCATTTTGGGGGGGCATCACTGCCCTCTGGTGGGAGTAGGAGGCCCAGCCTTGCTCCTGGAAAGCTGCTGCTGGATTTGAACCGCCAACCCAGTGGGCCACAGTCCCGCACACAACCACTCCGCCACCAGGGCTCAGCCCCTATTTGCATATTTTTATAATACTTTGTATTCCCAAGCCATCTTCTGAAATCTTCTGTTCAGCTCTTTTGGTTCATAAATTCTTCTGTTTACTTTAGTTCCTCTACTACATTCAAGAACCAACTTCAGAATCTCTTATGACATCCATTTTTGTCTTTTCTGTCTTTCTGTTTTGGGGGCATCCCTACCCTCTGGTGGTGGGAGTAGGAGGCCCAGCCTTGCTGCTGGATTGAAACCTTCAACCCAATGAGCTGCAGTCCAGTGCAAAACCACTACACCACTGGGGCTCAGCCCGTCTTTTCTGTCTTTCTAATGATCTTTTGTTTGCTTCGTGTCTGATGTTCCTGATCCCAGCCCATAGCTTGTCTGATGTTTGGTCATTAGTGTCAAATATATTCTTGAGACAGTGTCTGAATCCAGGTGGACTACATATCCAAGGTTGTACTTTGGCTCTAATGGTCTTGCGTTAATTTTCTTCAGCTTCACCTTGAACTTGCATACTGGATATTAAAAAACTTTAGAAACTTGAGAATGGTACAAAGAGCTAAGAAATTTATGAGTTACCTGGGAGTGTATAAAGGCTTTCCTAGAGAACGATCTGATAAAGGGTAGAGCGGGCTTCCGAATGCCCAGTTTTCCAGGCTGCCGACACCTTGCTCACATGTAGGCGCCTTGCTGGCGCCATGTGTAGGCATTTGTCTGTTGGCTGAAATACAGCCTTTCAGGCTCACCAGAGGCTGGGGGAAAGCGAATTTTGTCAGTCTGTAAAGTTTTCCATCTTGGGGCAGTTCTACTTCTTGCCGCTGTGACTCGGAAGTGACTCGCTGGCAATGGATTGAGGTTGATCTTTGGTGCTAAGGGATAGGAGATTTTTCACTTTGTAGAATACTGTTTGCAATTCCCAATATACCTGCTGTACTGCGGGGAGGTTTGGGCAGAGGGCCTTGTATAGTTACAACTTCTTTGCTAGCCAAGGAGACCTTTTTGCTGAGGGTCCGGGCTATGGCATCCCCACTGAGACCTTTTATGAACTAAACATCCAGCGATTGTGCTGACCTCTACAAATGACTCCTTGATATTGCAGTCCCTAGGGTCCGCTTTGCCAATGATGACCGACATCGCCTAGCTTGCTGTTCACTGGATGGCAGTATCTCCTTGTGCCAGCTGGTGCCTGCCCCACCCACCGTGCTCCATGTGCTGAGAGGCCATACCCGTGGTGTCTCCGACTTTGCATGGTCCCTCTCCAATGACATTCTTGTATCCACCTCGCTCGATGGCACCATGCGTATCTGGGCCTCTGAGGATGGCCGCTGTATTCGTGAGATCCCTGACCTCGATGGCGCTGAACTACTCTGCTGCACCTTTCAGCCCGTCAATAACAACCTCACTGTGGTCAGACTCTGGAGGGAGGGGCTGCTGGGGGATGGAGGGTAGGGTCTTGAAATCAGAGAATAAAAGGTACTGCCTAGGGACAGGATTGTGGGTCTAAGATCCTTTTGGGCTTATTGGGAACAGTTCAACTGTAGCCAGACTTCAGAGCATTTGGGCAAAGGGCACAGTTCTTGGCCTGGGGTGGGGTCACTGGGTTAGATTCCAGGGTGTATCTGCCCCTAATCCCACGTGCAGCCATCTTACCGCCTTTCAACTGCAGGAGCTACAGACTGAAGAGCAGCTCTGACCTTTTTTTGTCTTGGCAGCAGTCTCCCTGTGGTCAGATTCCAGAATCAATTGGTCAGAGAGCAAGGAAGGGAAGTTAGAAACCTGACATGCCGTGGTTAGGGAAGGACAGGGGAAACTGACCAGGAGTGAGCTGACAGTCTGGGACACTTTTCATCGCAACAGCTCCTTTGCAGCCAAGGTGCCACGAAGGAGGGGGTGCGGTATCCATGTGTTATGTTTGGGGCAACCCAGTGGGGGTAAAAGCACAGGGGAAATTGTCCAAGGGACAGCTTTCTAGGTCTGAGACCCCATTTAGTTTCACTGGCAGCTAGGGAAGAGGATGCAGCTCCTTTGTGATTAGGCTCCAGTTAGGGCCCAAGGAATAATAGGATTATGGGCCATTGACCTTTTTAGTTGCATTGGGGTTTGGATTCCAGGAATGGCTGGGAGCAGGATAATGGAATGTGGATCCCACTCACAGGTGGGGAATGCCAAACACAATGTTCATGTCATGAACATCTCCACGGGCAAGAAAGTGAAGGGTGGTTCCAGCAAGCTGACAGGCCGAGTCCTCGCACTGTCCTTTGATGCCCCTGGTCGGCTGCTCTGGGCGGGAGATGACCGTGGCAGTGTTTTCTCCTTCCTCTTCGACATGGCCACAGGTAGGCAGGCAGCAAGCCTGTGTCTGATAGCTCACCCTTCTGTCCGCTCAGAGCACAGGCTTCACCCTTCCCTTTTCTTATCGCCTGTCATTGTTACAGGGAAGCTGACCAAAGCCAAGCGCCTGGTGATCCATGAAGGTAGCCCTGTGACCAGCATCTCTGCCCGTTCCTGGGTTAGTCGGGAGGCTCGGGACCCTTCACTGCTTATCAATGCCTGTCTCAGTAAGCTGCTGCTGTACAGGTAGGTGGGTCTACCCTGCCAGAACTCCCCAGTGATGGAGGGCCCAGTTACTCCATCATGCAAGGACAGAAACCCTTATCCCCCATCAGACTAAAGCCACATAAGGGCAGAGAGCCTGTCTTTGTCACTGAAGCCTGGTTTCATAATAATAATAACATGCGAACTAAAAATTGACTGCCATTGAGTTGATTTCAACTCATAGAAACCTTATAAGCCAGAAGAACTGCTCCACTGTGGTTCCTAGACTTTAAATCTATAAAGGAGTAGACAATCTCATCTTTCTCCCATAGAGCAGTTAGTAGGTTTGAACCACAGACCTTGTGGCATAACCCCTTCTACACCCCTAGAGCTCCTTTCAGATCTTTCTCACTGCCATCAAGTCAGTGCTAAGTGACAGTGGCTCTGCAGGACAGGGCAGGACTGCCCCTGTGCATTTCTGAGACTTGCCTCTGTTTACAGAAGTGGAAAGCTCCCAATGCACATAAGCCCGACTCCCCCAAGGCTGCTTTCCTATCAACAAGTAGGGCTTTATTATTGTCACTCACCCCTCGAGCTGGTTCAACGTCTGGGGGACCACGCTGGTGGAGAGTAGAACTGCTCCAGGGCTTTCCAGAACATATAACCTTTTGGAAACCATCTACCCAGCCTGGCTGTCAAACACTTACTTCACCACCCAGGAACTCGGGAATATCAGTGATAGTGCTCGTGATGGTTATAATAGTAACTCACATTTATATAGCAATTGATGAAACAGGGCGATTCTAAGCAAAATGTCTCGAAACACGTCTCTGTGATCCGTGGGTGGCTGCAGCCAAACTCTTTCAGTAACCCCCTTGTCAGTCTCGTTAGAGTGGCTTTTAAAAAGGGGGTCTTAATAATCACAGTGGCTTCTGAGGGGATGTGCCAGGCCAGTTCAATTCAAGGTTGAGAGGTTAACTCTGAAGATAACGGCGATTTTTATTTAAAATTTTGAAGTGCTAATTTTGATCGATGATCTGAAAGGGTTATTGGGAAAAAATTTAAAGAGACTTGGTGAGAGAAAGGGCCAGGACAGTTGTGTCGAGGAGTTTTTTCCCATCATGACAATGCACCTGCTCCTTGTTTTGAGGGCTGCAGGGGTCGAGCTATCAGAATGTCATTGGCAGACCTTCCTGGATGGCACTCTACCCTGGATCTTAGCCCTGCGGATTTCTTTTTCTCCCCAAAGACTACAAAGGACACAGCTGGAGCCTCTTGAGGACACCAGAACTGCCATTGTCAGGGGTGTAAACCAAAACACGCAGAGTTCTTTGAGAAAGTGTGTGGTTAGAGAGATGGAGACACAAGTTTTTAGACCTAGATAGATATGTCAAGAAATCATAGATTTCCATTTTGATATTTTAGCTTTTTTTTTTGGGGGGGGGGGCAGCGGGCATCACTGGTCTCTGGCGGTGGGAGTAGGAGGCCCAACCCCACTGCTGGAATTGAACCTCCATCCCAGTGGGCCGCAGTCCTGCACACAACCACTACGCCACCGGGGCTCAGCCCCCATTTTGATATTTTAAGGCAACATTGTGTAATTCTATAGCAGTACTTTTAGACTAACCTTCATTTACATACTTCTAATTTTTAAGTATACGTTTAAGTTTCTTATGCTTAGTGTCTCCATCCTTTTTTTTTTTTTGGGGGGGGGGCATCACTGCTATCCAGTGGTGTGAGTAGGAGGCCCAGCCCCACTGCTGGAATTGAACGTCCGTCCCAGTGGGCCACAGTCCTGCGCACAACCACTACGCCACTGGGGCTCAGCCCTCTCCATCCTTTCTGTCTGATTTCCTTATGCCAGAGCGAAGCACTTTAACAGCTTTGTGTATCTTTCAATATTTTGTTCTTTGATCATCCAACCAACTGCCACTGGGTCTGTTCTGGCTCAGAAGGTACCCTGTGCAGGGTTCCCACGACTGTACTTTTTTTTTCATGGCATCACTGCTCTGGTGGGAGTAGGAAGCCCAGCCTTGCTCCTGGAGAGAAGGCTATACATTTTTTTTGAAGGCTATACATTTTTACAGGAGCAGAAAGCCTCATTTTTCTTCCTCAGAGTGCTGTTGGTTGAACTGCTAATTTCATGGCTAGCAGCCCAAAGTGTAATGCCAGCAGGGCTCCATCTGTTGTGCTAGGCAAACACACAGCTCCACACTTGTTGGCTTTACAGCAAAGTACACCCACTGCATCCTTTTCTACAGCCCAGCTCTCTCACCAGATGATCCCCTGTAGAAATCGCCCTGGGTCAGCAGCAGTCCCTTTATTTGGTTCTTTTTAATGACTCTGTAGTAGGCTACACGTCTCTGGGTGGTTCAGTGATGCGTTCACCTACCAGCTGAAAGGTTAGTGGTCCAAACCCCCTTGAAAGTTAAAGACTAATGTTCTGCTTCGAAAAGGTTCGAAACCTGGAAAAGCCTATGCAACAGTTCTGCTCTGAATGCAGAGAGTCCCTGTGAGTTGGGTCAGCTTAACAACAATTGAAGAACAATGGTGGTTCACAGTGGAGGGCTGAGAGAAATACATGCTGTGCCATTTATTTCTCTCCATCCCTCTTCACACTAGGATCGCGTAGAGAGTCCGAGAAAGGAAAACTTGTGAATTAAAGTGCAGCGGCTTCCCATTTGTATCAGCAGGCCTATTTCTGAACTGCTACTAACTCACACATCAGCCATGCTTCACTGGGTTTTGCAGCCATCTGCAATTTGGTGAATTGGGACAATAGCTCAGATGCAAGGTGGCCATACAGACTAGCCTACTGTGGGTCTGCTTTCTGGGGCTGAGGTGGAGACTGCACTCTGACCCCTTCTTTCATCCTGTCCTCAGGGTAGTGGACAATGAAGGGACCTTGCAGTTGAAGAGAAGCTTTCCCATTGAGCAGAGCTCACACCCGGTGCGCAGCATCTTTTGCCCCCTGATGTCCTTCCGCCAAGGGGCCTGTGTGGGTGAGTCTCACAGGGCTAGGGGTGGCTGGGTGACTGGGGAAGGACCGGGACCATGGTTGGTTCTGATCTGGCCTCAGACAGTAGGACACCGTGATACCCTGACATTCTGGACCTCCTGACCCCTCAGACACCAACGACGTCACATGGAGACTTCCCAGCTCTAAACAGTACAGACAGGTTACAGTTTGAACAGCCTTCCCCCTTCCTCTCCCTGAAACAGCTCAGAAACTTCAGAACTTGAGATCCAGCTCTCCAAAGAGCCCAGACCCCTCACACTCTAAAAACAGGACTGAGACAGCTAGGTGACAGGACACTCTGTGACACACTGTGGACCTCACACCTTAGACTGGACCCCCTTGACACATCACAGACCTCAAATCTGGGCTGCCCCAATCCCTTCTGACGCCCTTTCCCTTTCATCCGGGCAGTGACAGGCAGCGAGGACATGTGTGTGCACTTCTTTGATGTGGAGAGGGCAGCCAAGGCTGCCGTCAACAAGCTGCAGGGCCACAGTGCACCTGTGCTCGACGTAAGCTTCAACTGCGACGAGAGCCTTCTTGCTTCCAGTGATGCCAACGGCATGGTCATCGTCTGGAGGCGTGAGCAGAAGTAGGGGCCTCTCAGCTCGGCTGTGCTCCACATTCTCACTATTTTCTTGCCCCACTCCTGTGTTTGTAAATAAAGCTTCTGTGGTGGCTGTGCTCATTGTGTGCCCCCAGGTCTTCTGGTGAGGGGTGGGGGGAGTAGTGGGAGTAGGCAACCCTAAAACCCAAGATGAAATGGGATTCATTTACTTATTCACTCATTCATTTAGTCAACAAGCATTGATTGACTATCTCCTGTGTTGTAGGCACGACTTTGTCTTACAGTCATGCTTTCAGCAACCATTATTAAGTACCTACTCTGTACCATAAATGGCTGCAGACACAGGCACTATAGCTGTGACCTAAACTAACAAGAGATTCCTGCCCTCATGGAACTTATATTCCAGTGCGGGCAGACAATAAATATATAATAGGTCAATTAAAATGATGTGAAAAAAATGAATAGGAGATAGACTTGTGGGGGGCCGGGGCTTAGGTCTGTCTGTCTTGTTTGTGTGGCAAGATTGGGGAAAGCCAGCCTTAGCAGGTGAAGTTTAAATAAAAATCCAATTGAAGTGCAGGAGAGAGCCGGTGGGGGGGGGGGTGTGTGTATGAACATTTTGCGCAGAGGCACTGAGGAGGTTTGAGAGGCTGGGTCCTGTAGAGCCTTGAGTGAGGGGTAATTGACTGACGGGTTTGGAGCAGAGCAACAGGAATTCATTTGGGTTGTAACAGGATCTCTGGCTCATGCTAAAGTAGGAGATGGGAGGAGAGAGGCACAGTCAGGAAGCCGCATCCGCAGTGGTTCTGGGAAGCAGTGATGGGGTTGAGGTGGGGGTATTGGGTTACCACAGAGGTTGTATTATACCGGGCTGTAGGTCTTCATTCACAAGCCGTGAGCAGAGGTGTTGGACACTTGGAAGGCCAGCTGGCATAGGGACAACTAAGGGTTGTGTACCTAAGACTGACGTAGGGGCTTCTGCGATGCTATGGAGATGCTGTGGAATTTCCATCCCTAGGGAAACCCTTAAACCATCCTTATCTCTCCCATGCTTAGCCCGGTCCCAAATTCAAGCCCTGAGACAGCTCAGAGACCAAAAAGCGAAGTTCAGTATTTAAGGAAGGCATCACCAACAGCTTCCCTAAGAGCCAAGCTTGGGGAAATAGGGAGGTAAACTCAAATCTCTCAATGACTATTCTTTTATCCCAAAACCAAGTTACCAGAAGTGTCAGCAGGGCTCCTGCTTCATATGCTGGAGTCCATATGCCTAGAAGGACCAGCTGGAATTGTGGCTGAGCAGATTGCGCGACAGTAGAATCAGTGAAGGGGAACCAGGTGCAAGAGTCATGGGTTTCAATGAACACCGCTAGCAACAAGTTGTGACAACGCACGTGATAAGTATAAAATGTTGCCAACCAGGGAACCATTGGGGACTAACAGCCTAGAGTACTTACTGGGAACACATAGGTCGCCCCCCACACTCTTGACTTGGCACACAGTAAAATTCTAGAATCCCACTAAGAAAGCAGGGGCTGGGTATAAACATGATAGGACCCAGCTATTTGATGGTGGAATTTCCTAGATGCCGGACCAGGACATCTTTGCAAACTGGCCTCTTTAAGAGACCAATAGACTATACCTCAGAGTAAGGGGTGACCCACAGAAGGACTCAGTGGCCTGCTGTGTTAATTCTGCATGATATGTAGCATCGAGTGTGATTTTAGTCACAGCTGATGCATTGACAAGGTAATTTGCGGGAACTTAATTTTTCTCTCTGCTTTCCATGTTCTTGATTGAGTTTTGATTCCAGGTGAATCATGGATATTGTACATAATTTGTGGGGGGGATTTCCCCTTCTGAAATTCTGAAATGGCAGATAGGACCGTCTACCAAACATGCTTCTTCATGAGACCTTTTTTGACTCCTGAAATAGGAGGAAAGACAGATTGAACAACTATAACTAAAAATTGCATTATTGGTCAAACTTGGGCCTCACTCACCTAACTTGTCCATCGATGCCGCTCTCGTCTTGTAAGTCTTGCCTCAGTTCACTGTTCCCTGATTGACGCCCTTTGTCTAACTTTGAATCTGTCTATTTGCTAAGTGTGTCACCTCTTTGACACTGTTAGCTACACCACATCCTCTCTAGTCTGAGCTTGAAGTAGTTGCTAGGCTTTTGTTCATTATCACCTCATTAATGTAAGACTTGTCAAATCTCAGACCCTGAACTTGGACTTCTGCTCATTAACTAATTGCTCTATCTCCACCTCCAGGACAATCAGTCCTGACCTTCCATCTTGCTCTTGATTAATTATTTTATCATCAATGCCCTTATGGTGTCAGTCCAGTCCACATGTCTATTAACTGTTATGCCATGCCCGCCCACATGATCCAAACTGAAGCGCAGATTTGTGTTACAGGTTGGTCTCTGATCCGCAAGTTTAGTGGTTCAAAACTACCAGCCACTCCGTGGGGGAAAGACAGAGCTTTCTACTCCTGTAGAGAGTGACAGACTCAGAAATTCCTAGGAAGCTCTCCTTTCTCCTATAGCAGCACCATGAGTTGGCACCGACTTGATGGCAGTGAGTTTGCATTATTTGGCAAAGGAGACCCTCATTCTCTTTGACCATAAATCAGAGCATCCCAATGCTTCCCACCATTGCCTCTCAATTATGACTCTAAACTTCAGCACTTTTACCTCATCAGTCTCAAGGTCCATCTGGCCTGATTAAAAATAGTACCTCTCATAACTGGCACTTTTCCTCTGGAGTAATTTTGAAGCTGGTCCCCTCTGGTCTCAAAAGAGCAGTGTTGGGGGTGTGGTGGGCTATACATTTGAACCTATCAGTAGCTCCAGGGAGGAAAATAAGGTTGTCCGTTCTCTTAAAGATTTTAAACCAAAAGGGGCAGTTTTATAGGGTTGCTGTGAAAAGGAATCGAATGCCATGAGGGTGTTGTTTTTTAATTTCTGGTCTCATCAGAACCAGAATCGTTCTTATGCTCCAGCCCATTGTTGCAGCCATTGTGCCGATCCATCTCGTTGAGGACCTTCTTATTGTCACTGCCCCTCTACTTTACCAAGCGTATTCCTCTCCGGGACCAGTCTCTCCTGAGAATATGTCCATAGCACGTGAGCTGAACTCTCACCACCCTCACCACCTCTTAATTTCCCAACAAAAAGGTCACAGTGGTCACAGCTGAGCTGCTTTTTTTCATATTCAACCTCTGATGCCCTCTGATCTATCTTTGAATGCAAGTCATTTTGACACTGAAGGCATCGGGGCTACTTTCACCTCTTCTCCAACTTGGTCCATTATTGACCACGACAAGCGCCGTAGCTTCCTGCTCTGTGTCTGAACCAGGTTGCTCTGTGGCTATTCTAACTTCAGAGTCACTCTTCTACTATTCCTGCCCTCTGATCTGATGCTTGACCAGGACTTGTTTTCCATATGACTACAGTATTTCAAAATAGCTTCACTTTAGGCTTGCCCTCAAAGGCCAAATCCAAACCCAAACTCGTTGCTCTGAAGTTTATGCCAACTCACATGGAATTTACAGAGCAGGGTAGAGTTGCTCTTGTGCATTTCTGAGAGCGTAACACTTTTTTTCATTAACCAGGCAATAAATCTTGTTTTGTTTTGTTTTGTTTTTTTGGGCGGGGGGGCATCACTGCTCTCCGGTGGTGGGAGTAGGAGGCCCACCCCCACTGCTGGAATTGAACCTCCGTCCCAGTGGGCCGCAATCCCGCGCACTACCACTACACCACCGGGACTCAGCCCCCAGGCAATCAATCTTATTTATTTTTTTAAAATAATTTTACTGGGCTGAGCCCTGGTGGATTAGTGGTTGAGTGCGGGACTGTGGCCCACTGGGTTGGCGGTTCAAATACAAAGCAGCTCTCCAGGAGCAAGGCTGGGCCTCCCACTCCCACCAGAGGGCAGTGATGCCAAAAAAAAAATAATAATTTTACTGGGGGCTCATACAACTCATCACAATTCATTCATCCATTCCTTGTGTCAAGCACATTTGTACGTGTTGCCTTCATCATTCTCAAAACATTTGCTTTCTACTTGAGCCCTTGGTACCAGCTTCTCATTTTTTCCTCCATCCCTGTTCCCCCCTCCTTCATAAACCCTTGATAATTTATAAATTATTAGTTTGTCATATCTTACACTCTCCAACGTCTCCCTTCACCCACTTTTCTATTGTCCGTCCCCCACCGAAAAGGTTATACGTAGATCCTTGTAATTGGTTCGCCAAGACTGTAACTCTTTTTTTCTTTTTAACTAATAAAGACAATAAAGACATAAAATCCATATAATATACAATTCAATAGTTCAAGCATAATAAAAAGAATTGTACAATTATTAAAAAATTAGCACACTATCTTCTTTACTCTTTTTTTCTTTTTTTAAAAATAATTTTATTGGGGACTCATACAAAACTGTAACTCTACTTTGGGGGGGGGGCATTATTGCCCTGTGGTGGGAATAGGAGCCTCATCCTTGCTCCTGGAGAGCTGCTGCTAGATTTGAACCGCTAAGCCAGTGGGCCAGAGTCCCACACTCAACCACTATGCCACTGGGGCTCAGCCCAAAACTGTAACTCTTTTTTGTTTGTTTGTTTTGGGGGGGGTATCACTGCCTCTGGTGGTCATGGGTACTACTCAGTGTTGCTCCTGAGAGCCGCTGCTGTATTTGAAGCACCAAGCCCGCGGGCCGCAGTCCTGCACTCAACCACTTACGCCACTGGGGCTCAGCCCCAAACTGTAACTCTTAATAGCAATAGAAAGCCCTATCTTTCTCCCAAGGAATAGAGCTGGTGACTTTGAATTGCTGACCTTGCAGATCACAGCCTGGGCTCCTGTACTCAAAGGAAGTTCTTTGTTAAATATATCATCAACTCGGGCTGAGCCCCGGTGGCGTCATGGTTGTGCGCGGGACTGCGGGCCACCTGGACGGAGGTTCAATTCCAGCAGTGGGGCTGGGCCTCCTACTCCCACCGCCGGAGAGCAGTGATGCCCAAAAAACAAAAACAAAAAGAACCAAATATATCATCAACTCCTCTCTGTCTTGACCTCAAGCCTGATAACTCCTTTATCAGCAGTGCCTTCTGGGTCTGTCACAGAATATGTGGAGTTACTTTAGAATGCAAATTCGACTGTCTGGTAACTATTTCAAAAGCAATTTTCCTCTTGATAGACTTCGAACCCAGCTATTTATTCAGTTGTTCCCATCGTTGTTTCGCTACTGCATTATAGATACCTCTCTAGTTTGAATTCAAACATCTGCTAACGTGGCAGCAGCAACACTCGATATTCAAACAGAATAGTTTTAATTGTCTCTTCATTCCATCTTCTGCCACCAAGACTCTTCTCATCTGTCTTGGAACCTCTCTGTGAATTCTTTCACTCGCACTTCCCCTTGGTGGTGGTGGTTCCCATTAGGTCTGTTGAGGCTCCCTGTATTCATGCCCCTCTGATCTAACCTTCAAGGAGCCCTGGAAGCAAGGTCAGCAGTTGAAAACCACCAGCTGTTCTTTCTCTGTTCCACGGATGAAGAAAGATGAGGCTTTCAACTCCCGTAAAGATTCCCGTAAAGGGGCTGAGCCCCGGTGGCGTAGTGGTCGTGCACGGGACTGCGGCCCACTGGGATGGAGGTTCGATTCCAGCAGTGGCTCCACAGGAGCAAAGGCTGGGCCTCCTACTCCCACCACCAGAGGGCAGGGATGCCCCAAAGACAAAAACAAAACAAAAGATTCCCGTAAAGATTTACTGTCGTATACGGTTACTATGGGTCTGAATTGATTCAATGACAGTGAGTTTAGATTTTTTGGTTTGCACTTGACCTAAAACAAGGTCTTTGGTTGCTAATTTCACCACTAAGCCCCTCCTCTTTTAGAGCACGATCCTTGGCATGTGTTAATTGATCTGCCATTAACGCCCTAGCTTTCTTTTAACCTTAACTTGAACTGGACTGCTGTTAAGTTTTTCAACATCAATGCACTTTTGTGGTTATGAGGTACACATGTAACTCACTAACTGTGGCACCAGGACTTTTAGGTTTTGTTATTTTAGGTTTTATTGACATAAAATTAACATGCCATACAATTCAATGGTGATAATATATTGAGTTTTGTGATATCACCACAATCAATTTTATAGCTTTTTTCTCATTCTTGGACTCATTAGCACCCTATTTTTCCCAACCTCTCCTGTCATAACCTGAAGAAACTATTAATTTAGTTACTGTCCCTATCGCTGACAATGATAATTTATAAATTATCAAGGGTTTGTGAGGGAGGTGGGGCATGAAGGGAGGGGAAAACATGAGAAGGTAATACCAAGGCCTCAAGTACCAAGAATGTTTTGAGAACGATAATGGCAACAAGTGTGCTCGACACAATGGGTAAATGTATGGATTGTGATAAGAGCTCTGTGAGGCCCCAATAAAACGATTTTTTAAAAAAGACCCAAACGCTTGCTGCTGAGTTGTTTCTGTCAAATCATTATGCGAACACATAGCCTCTCCCTTCTCGCCCTGCACTCTGCAATCACTGGATGTGAGCTGTCCTGGCTGGACAAGACCTCAGGGGAGGCAGCCCTCTGCAGCTGAGGGGAGTCCAGAAGGAGCTGCCAGCTCACTGCCCTCCCTGCAGCTGTGGCAGCGAGGGCTTCCTTGAAGAAGGTTTAGGTGGTGCGTCTCTGTGTCTAGCATGACCAAGAAAAGTATGGGGGAAGGAGCTATGAAAAATGGATAGCCCAGCTAGATCAGAGCACATACACAGTACAGATGAGAGGTCTCGACACTCGGAATCCGGGGCAGATCAAGCCCCGGGAACAGTAATGATCGTGGAGAGACCATGAGGGTAGGGGGAAGGTGGTGGGAGAAGGGGGAGAAAGAGGAAACCAACTATCATGATCGACAGATAACTTCTACCCAGCCAAACATACCACAGAAATGTGGGCAAAGGGAGACAGTGGGCAGTGTAAGACATGAAAATAACAATACTTTATCAGGAGTCCATGAGAATGGAAGAGTAGAGAAGGGAGGGGAAAAAAGAGGAGTTGTTACGAAAGGCTCAAGTGGAAAGAAACTTTTTAAAATGATGGCAACTCCCTGGGCCTGGGGGTTCACTCAAGGGGAGTCCCTCTAGACATGGGGGTGCAGTGAGTGGTGTGACCCTTCACCTGCACATGCCTGCACACTAGGCTATGCTGGGCCCCTCTAGTGCTTCCCATAGGAGCTCCAATAAATTTCTTCCCTTTTGCTTCAAAAAAATGATGACAACATATCTACAAATGTGTTCGCAACAATTGATGTATGGTTTGTTATAAGAGCTTTAAAGTCCCCCAATAAAACGATTTATTAATTAAAAAAAGAAAAGAAAAAGAGGTAGCCACTGTGTAGTTAGGAACTTAGATAAAATCCTGCCTCTTCCATGTAACCATTCTCTGACAGTCCTGGGCCAGTTACTTCTCTACTCTGTTCCTCATTTTCCTTAAGACTCGGATGAAGTTTGGGAAGTGAATCCATTTAATCTGACTGATATTGCAGAGATGCAGTGGGCCAGGCACTATATCAGGTTATAATAGTGACCAAACCCTCTGCCCCCGGGAGGCTGACATTCCCAAGAATCCTACAATGCATTCAATGTCACAGTCTCAGAGCGGAGGTCACACCTGGCCTAGTAGTGATCTGATGTGCTGTATCACCAGGGCCTCGGTGAAGATTCAGATCGGAATAGAATTGAAGACAGCTTGGAACAGAAACTAAGGAAGTAAGCATCTGGATCTCCATGGTAACAAGAAGGCTTGAGTTCTTGGGCAGGGGAAGGATGGCTCTCTAGAGGAGTCATTCCACAATAGCCAATCAAAATCCAGAAAAGGGATTATTGCATAACATCCTGCTCTTCACATGGATCAAATCAGGGAAAATAGCAGAGGCCAGACCATGCTGCCTGATTGCATGTGTGTTTTATTTCTAGTTTTGGTTTGTTTATGACTAAGTTATTCTTTTTTGGTGGCCCAATGAGACTGGGGATTGGGTGTTATGATGGGACCACTTAGTGACCCTGGGTTTAGTTGACCCACCCGCTTAAATAACTGTTTGTTTGAATCCCTTTAAGGTCCCAGACACTGTTCTGATTGATAGGCAGGCACCATCTACTTTTTTCACCACACTTTGCTGTAGCACCCTCATCTTCAGTGATCATTTCATGAAGGTGAGTATTGAGCAGGGCCATGTTATCAGAACTTGGTTTAAGGTTAGAATTCAATTGGAGCCCAGAATCCACCTGTTTGTCCTAGGGATATGCATGACTCAGGTTTACTGTGGCGGTCAGACTAACTCTATGGGAGTTGGAAACCTCATTCTTCCACCCACTCAGAGTGGCTGATGGTATTGAACTGTTAACCTTATGATTAACAACCCAACTCTAGCAAGCAAGGCCATTGACACCTTGCAGTATTCCTTGTTGCAGCCGATAGTATAAAGGAGACATGGGGAGAAATGAGGCTGGAGAAGTAGATTCAAGGGTGGAGATTGCATTTTATTTCGGCAGTCGAAGGGTGTTAAGCAGCGATAACTTGTGACTGAGGATCGAAGTTTCATATCTCAAAGGTAGTCGAAACATGATCTTGCAATTATGAAATGGTGAAGGATAAGTTCAGAATTTCTGATTGTGTTTCCCAGAATTCTATGAATAAAACAATTATAAGTACCTAAAAAATACATAACGCCACACTGAGCTAAGTCTGTCTTTTCTAAAGAAAAGCTAGACTGAATTACTATTTCCTGGAATGACTCATAATTATATAAGAAGAGGGCATTAAAATGGTATTCTCATTTGATGCAAGCCATATGTTTTCAAATTATAAAATTGGAGTTCTCCCTAAGAATGTGGTCAGGAAAAAAAAAAGAATGTGGTCAAAGCAGGGTCTCAATTAAGGGCACTGTGTTTATCAAAAGGAACCAAGGTGGAATAGTGGGTTACATGGAGGGCTGTTAACCTTAAAGTTAGAAGTTCAAAACCACTTCCTATGAAGATGTTCAGTCTCAGAAACCCAAAGGGCAGTTTCACTCTTTCCTGTAGGGTCACTGTCAGTTGAAATTGACTTGATGCTAGTGAGATTTTTTAAAAGTGTTTATAAAATGTGTAATTCCAGTAACCATATTTTATTTCTACTTTTGGTCATGGCAGACTAAAATCACATAAAAGTGGAAGGAACAATAAAGTGAATGCTATGTCCCTGTTACACAGTTTCAACATGTATTAAGTCTTGGCTAATTTTATTTCATTTATACCCTAGATTATTTTTGAAGCCAATTTATGACATTGTATTACTTCATTGGGATGGGATCATGTTTGGGTTGCCTCCGGAGTCAAGTTACTCAATTTGAAGGCTTTCAGCAGGAGCCCTGGCCGCGGAGTGGTCACGCTCTGGGGCAATCCGCAGGGGCTTTCTGGTCCTGTAGGGTCGCTAAGAGTCAGCATCGATTAGATGCAGTAGATCTTTGTACTTTCCGCGTCAAGAAAATAATTTCTTTCTGAGGATGCAGGTTTATGTTGTTTTCACAAAACTTGAAATTTTACCCAATTTCCTCTCGGTGGCAGTGTTGTTCCAGAAATCCCTAAAAGTCGCCCTTCCCCATCGCCCTCTGTTTCCACCCTTTGCATTTGAAAAAAATGCCCTGAAGAAAAAATGCTTAGAAGAAGTCTCTGGATCCTTTGTGGCGCACCAGTTAAAACACTTGGCTGCTAACTAGGAGGTTGATGGTTGGAGTCCCGCGGCTTCTCTTCCGGAGGGAGAGGTGGCCTCTCTATTGACGGGGCAACAGTAGGGAGCCCTGTGTTTGCTGGGGAAATTAGGTTACTGTTGCTGCAATGCAATTGTTTCCTTTTTGAATCTCAAATCTGCAAATTCTCATCAGATGTCTTGTAGGGAGCCCTGTGTTTGCAGGGGAAATTAGGTTACTGTTGCTGCAATGCAATTGTTTCCTTTTTGAATCTCAAATCTGCAAATTCTCATCAGATGTCTTGTGCAGT
The DNA here is from genome assembly GCA_004026705.1 of Nesogale talazaci. Taxonomy (NCBI): domain Eukaryota; kingdom Metazoa; phylum Chordata; class Mammalia; order Afrosoricida; family Tenrecidae; genus Nesogale; species Nesogale talazaci. The sequence continues at coordinate 14,529 of PVJH01009311.1, read as the reverse complement.
GTTTTATTTCTACTCGACTTTGGCTTTGTAAGTTATCCCTAGTTCACTTCATTTCCAGTTTTTCAAGCGATCGTTGAGGAAGCCCATCTGGGGAGGCAGGCCTCAGGGGAGCCTGAGGGGATTGCAGGAATGACGGAGGGAAGCTCTGGGCATGAAGCCAAGAGGTCCTTGGCATCACGCCTCTTCCAGGCCCCTCTGTGTACGAACTTGGACACTACGCCAGTGGTTCAGTCGTTTCCCATCACAGGGGAGATAGATCTCCCAATGTCAGCATCACTGGGGATTTTTTATAAATGCAAATACTCAGACCCCATTCGCGGATTCAAAAGTGCTGGTGGTAGGACTCAGGTCTGTTTATCAAGAACATTCTGACGGTCGTTAAAATACTAACTGGGAAGTAATCATTTGGCTCAAAACTTCAGAGTTGAGTGCATGTATACAATGCTCACAAAGAACGCCCATCTGCATTAGGGTGTGTGCCCCTGCCCCCCCCCCCCACTGCGCATGCTCACTTCTCCAAGCGCCTGGGCATCCTCCCCTGCTTATGCTTACACTTTTAAGTGTGTACTTGACATTCCGGAGAAGTTTAAAATCTTTTGGGAGTGACCTCAGTGTGACACACGGACTGAACGTTAGCATTTGCTGTTGAAAAATGGCACTGATCTGCCCAGGGGTGCCACTGACCTTCCATCTGTTTTCTGTTTTTTCAGAGGAATATCTACGAATTGTGATAAAAGGAGGGTTGCTTGCATTTTTATTCATCATTAGAAGTCACTTATGTGGCTTACAAAGTTTTTTGTTTGTTTTTGGGGTTTTTTAGGCTTCCAAGTTTTTTGGGGGAAAAAATACATGGCAAACAAATGTAATGTCCAAGAAATAATTAATCAGTTATGTACTTTAAAGATGTATTTCTAAATTTCCATAAATATATTTTTATAAAATTAGGCTGATTTGTATATACTATTTTGGGTTATACTTTTCACTTCAGTAATACTGTCAGCGCTTGTTTTTTTCCATCATTATGGGCTTTATTATGGAAGTTGGAGTGCTGGTGGCACAGTGGTCACGTATTCAGCTGCTAACTGCAAGGTTCAAAATCACCAGCCTCTCAGCAGGACAAAAATGAGACTTTCAACTCCCAAAGAGAGTTCCCATCTTGGAAACCCACAGCAACAGTTCTACTCGGTCTTACCAGGATCTTATGAAGAGTTGAAATAGACTTCATGACAGTGGATGAGATTAGGGAAGACAACAAAGAGTAAAGATACGGTCATTGGTCCACAGAAATTACTGCTCCCCAGTCAATAGCCAAGTCTCTCTAGGAAGCCAGCCTGTCCCTGTACTTCACAGTCAAAGCACTGCTCCTCTTGCTCTGACCCATGCGTGCCACAGTCCCGTGTCTCTGCTCTCCACCCTCTACCACTTCAGACAGATGTGGGAAGTGCTCTTTGGATGGTCCTGCAAAGCTTTTTCTCCCATATTGTTGTCACAGGCATTTTTTCCAGTTGAAAAACTTGTGAATCGACCACCCGAGGGCAGTGATGCCCCCCAACCAAAAAAACTTGTGAATTGGGCTGAGCTCTGGTAGTGTAGCGGTTGTGCGTGGGACTGTGGCCCACTGGGCTGGCGGTTCAAATCCAGCAGCAGCTCTCCAGGAGCAAGGCTGGACCTCCAACTCCCACCAGAGGGCAGTGATGCCCCCCCAAAAAAGAAAAACTTGTGAATCTTAATTAAATCACAGTGAAATAAAAAGTTAATACTTGACTACAGTTTAAAAAGTAAGGATACAGAAACCTATCAGATTAATACTTTAACTCTCAACTGACTTTCTCAAAATGTATCCACTATTATCTGTCCATATCTATTTGTAAAAAGTATTAGCTCTAGTATATGTAAGCATGGCTACTAAACACCCAGGGTTAATTGGTACAATCTGTATAATACTCATCTTGTATACAAGGAGCCCTAGTGGCGTAGTGCCATTACAAGTTGGGATACTAACTGCAAGTTCAGCAGTTCAAATCCAGCAGCCACTCTGTGGGAGAAAGATGAGGTTTCTGCTCCTATAAAGAGTTACAGACTCAGAAACCCACAGGGGCAGTTAAAAACTGCTCCTTACAGACTCACTATGAGTCAGAATTGAATTACGGCAGTGAATTAGTACACACACACACATATAAGAATATACTTCCGGGCTGAGCCCCGGTGGCGTAGTGGTTGTGTGCAGGACTGTGACCCAGTGGGACGGAGGTTCAATTCCAGCAGTGGGGCTGGGCCTCCTACTCCCACCACCGGAGAGCAGTGATGCGCCCCCCCCCCAAAAAAAAAGAATATACTTCCAAGGGCTCAAGTGGAAAATATTTGGAAATGAAGATGGCAACATGTGTACAAATATACTTGATACAAATGATGGATGGAATGTTATTAAGAGCTGTAAGAGCCCCAAATAAAATCATTTTTAAAAAGAATATACTCATAAAACTCTTTATTTTGTGGGTATCACTGCCCCCTGGAAAACTCTTTTTTGTGGGCATCACTGCCCCCTGGTGGGAGTAGGAGGCCCAGTCTTGTTCCTGGAGAGCTGCTGCTGGATATGAACCGCTAACCCTGTGGGCCGCAGTCTTGTATACAGCCACTATGCCACCAGGGCTCAGCCCCTGGAAAACTAATAAATTACTTTTATCTCATTTTTTTTTGTTTTTTTGGGGGGACATCACTGCCCTCTGGTGGTTTGTGGGAGCTACCCAGCCTTGCTCCTGTAGAGCTGCTGCTAGATTTGAACCGCCAAGCCCATGTGCCGCAGTCCTGCACTCAACCACTACGCCACCGGGGCTCAGCCCCTGGAAAACTCTTATAAATGACTCTTATCTCATTTAAACCATTTAAAGTTTGGGGAAGCATTTCAGTGTCTGCATTACTTCACCTCTTCTGTGTTATTGTTAGATATCGATGAATTGGCTTCAACTCACCACACCCCATGTGTCACTGCAGTATTTATGCATGCTGGAGCCTGCCCTAGTCTGCATGCACATTCTGCCCTAGTCTAGCTCATTCAAGGTCTTCCTCTTTTTGTTTCTTTTTGTATCACTGCCCTGGTGGGAGTAGGAAGCCCAGCCTTGCTCCTGGAGAGCTGTTGCTGGATTTGAACCTTCAACCCTGTGGGCCACAGTCCCACACACAACCACTGCGCCACCCGGGCTCAGCTCATCCTATCCTTTTTTTTTTTAGTTTTTTTTAGGCATCACTGCCCTCTGGTGGTGGGAGTAGGCGCCCCAGTCTTTGCTTCTGTGAGCTGGAATTGAACCTCCATCCCAGTAGGCCGCAGTCTTGCGCACAACCACTACACCACCGGGGCTCAGCCCCATCCTACCCTTTTTTTAAAAAATAATTTTATTGGGGGCTCATACAGCTCTAATCACAATCTATCCATTGTGCCAAGCACATTTGTACATTTGTTGCCATTATCATTCTTGTGTTAGTCGGGGTAGACTAGAGGAACAAATTTCATAGACATGCATATAAATATAAGGAAAAGGTTTACATACAAGAGGAACAGGACATTGAACCCAGTCCAGTTCAAAGTCATAAGTCCGATATTAACCCATATGCCCGAAATCAGTCTATAAAGTCTCCTTCCAACTCACGAAGTCACAGTCTGTGGGTGTAGAATCCCGGTGCTGGCAGGGCTCTCCAGATGGCGCCTTTGTGATCTTTGTAATTTGTTCCTCCTTTCTCCTCCAGCTTCCCTCCACCCTCCTGCTTCAGTCAAATGCTCTACCCCTGAACTGCGCTTCCACCCACCACGCTCCTGGTCTCGCCACTCTCACCACTCATCCTGAAGAGATCATCTGTCCTGGATTCTCTGTGTTTCTGGTTCCTACCAGTGCACATCCTCTAGTCTAGCCAGATTTGTAAGGTAGAATTTGTATCATGATAGTTGGGGGGGGGGGGGTAGGGCGGGGAGGAAGCCCTGAAGAACTAGAGGAGCGTTTCATCATTGCTACCCTGCTACTCTGCATTGCTACCCTGGCTCCTCTCCTTTCTGCGACTTACAGAAGCAAGGGGAGGTACAGTCGCCTACAGATGGGCATTGAGTCACCAATCTGCACTCCCCCTCATTCACAGTGGTTTTATTTTTTGTTCTTTGATCCCTTCAACACATTGTGATCACCCAGGCTGGTGTGCTTCTTCCATGAAGGTTTTGTTGCTTCTCAGCTTGATGGCCGCTTGCTTATTACCTTCAAACCTCTTTGATGGCAAGTTCATCCTTGTCTTTGTGGAGAGTGGTATACTAATGTTCAAAAATTGATTGTGATAACTATTTTACAATTTTTCTTGATATGCTTGAACTATTTAATTGTGTGCTATGTGGATGAAGTGCCGATAGAACTGTTAAAAATAGGGAAAAGAAATTGGTGTATTAAAATTCCATACTATTGGGCTGAGCCCTGGTGGTGTAGTGGTTGAGTGAGGGACTGCGACCCACTGACTTGGTGGTTCAAATCCAGCAGCAGCTCCCCAGGAGCAAGGCTGGACCTCCCACTCCCACCAGAGGACAGTGATGCCCCCCCAGAAAAGAAAAAAATCCATACTATTATTTAGAGTTGTCTATTTTCTTTTTTACATCAGAGTGTTATTATATATTTTGATGTTCTTTCATTAGGTGCATAGATATTTATTATGGATTTATTATAGCTATGTCTTCTTGTTCTATTGGTCCCTTAACCACTATATGATAGCCTCCCTTTTCTCTTATACTAATTTTTAATCTTCAAGTCTATTGGTTTTGGGGGGGGTTTAAAATCATTTTATTAGGGGCTCATCCAACTCTTATCATGATCAATAAATACATTAATTGTATGTAGTCTACATTCGCACATTTATTGTCACTATTTTGGAAACATCCTCCTTCAAGTCTGTTGTATCAGAGTTTTCATTACCACTGCTGCTCTTTTTAATTGCTGCCAGCTTGATTTTGTTCTTGATTTTTAATTTATTTTTGCCTACATTTGTCTTTGCAACTCATTGCTGGGTTCTGTTTTTCAGCCACAGTGCTACTGTCCATTTACATACAGTGCTGTGGGGGGCAGCAGAGAGTTCCAGTTACTGGAGACCTGAGGGCACTTGGGAGAAAATGTCCAGTGCTTGATTTGTTTTTTGTTTGTTTGTTTCTCCTGTACATAGCCTGGGTGTCATCCTCCAACCTTGGCCCACATGCACATAAAAGCAGAGAAGATGTGAATTTATTAGTCACTTTTCTCTGTGTGGATTTTTATGTTACTGTTTCATTCCGCAGACTTCCCTGTGGTGAGTTCATTGTGTGGGTGGGTTTTTCTGTCATTACCTTGTTATTTTAGCGTTTAATAAATCTCCATGATTTTTCTCTTTATTTTGATAAGGAGCAAACAACAAGCACGGGTGTAGAGCTAGGTAGCTGATGAGGCTTATGGTCTACAATGTGGTGTATTCTTTCTGCTGTGAAGATTTCAATCAGATGCCAATCGTTAATCAATGAGTTGATTCCAAGGATGACTCACCAGCAAGATTCCAATGTTCTCAGCTTCCGATAAGATAAGACATTCACTTTGGGCGTTCATTTTCCCAGAGAGGGGCAACAGAAGCCTCTTTAATTACTAAGCTGGGACCGCACACAGTGGACTGAGCTAACCGCTGAGTTAACAGGAGTGGTTTCTGATTATAGAGTCCTCAGGCTCAGCCTTAATTCCCTCACTCCTTCTTCCTGACAGTGGTGGGAAGCACAGGGCTCTCCTCCCCTGCTGGTATCCGGCTGGAAAACAAGCTATTCAACAGAGGAGCCAAGAAAACTCACAGGGCCAGGCCCAAGCATCTCTTTGTTTTACCTCTTTTCCCATGCAGAGAAGTGAAGGAGAAAAAAGCTACAGGACAATTAATATTGTTGAACAATACCATCAAAGACAATTCAAGGATTATTCTTTGCTGACCCCTGCTGTCAGAAATGCATGAAGAAGACAAAAGAACTTCCACTTTACCCATAATTGCTCCACATTAGAAAGAATGTCAGTGTTTCACTGTAAATTCATTCAGCAAGATTAATACTCACAAATGTATAGTTTAGAGGTTTTTTAACAGAAGGAGCGGTTTGTTTCAAAGCATAGATATACACACATATGTGTTGTAATATATATACATTTAAATTTTTGTTTGTTTTTTTTAAGCATCACTGCCCTCTGGTGGTGGAGTAGGAGACAGCCTTTGCTCCTGTGGAGCTAGGATTGAACCTCCATCCCAGTGGGCCGCAGTCCCGCGCACAACCACTACGCCACCGGGGCTCAGCCCTCTATACATTTATATGTCTAGTGGTGTAGTGGTTCCACGCTGGGTCACTAATGGCAAGGTGAACTGCTTGAAACCACCAGTCAGCTCCAGGGGAGAGCTACAGTCTTTCTACTCCCATAAAGAGTTACAGCCTTGGAAACACAGGAGCTATGCGACGACTAGCCTGTCCTGTAGGGTGGCTGGGAGTCAGCGGCTACTCGATGGCAGTGAGTCTGTGATATTTACATATATTTTGCACCAGTCTAAGGAGCCTGTCGGACAGAGTAATTGTCCAGGGGAGTTCCCTGGCTGGAGGTTGTCAGGGCTCTTAGTGAAAGAACCCCAGGCAGAGGGAATAGGAGCCCGAGTGCTAACAGCAAGCCCACCAGTCCAGTCACGCCCCAGGAGAATGATGTCACAGGCTGGTTCTTGCAGCCTTAGAAGCCCTGTGGGGCAATTCTATCCTGTTTGTCCTGTGGGATCACGCTGTGTCTGACAACAGGGCACTAGGTGGAGTTTGGTTTTAGTAGTCTTTTTTTTTGGGGGGAGGGGGGCATCACTGCCCTCTGGTGGGAGTGGGAAGCCCAGTCTTGCTCCTGAGAGCCACCACTGGATTTGAACCGCCAAGCCAGTGGGCCACAGTCCCGCACTCAACCACTTACGCCACCGGGGCTCAGCCTCTTAGTAGTCTTTATGGAAGCACACTGCCACTTCTTCCTTACGCAAACGGCTGGTGAGTTCATGCCACTGACCTTTGGGGACCAAGTGCCTCCTCCCTATACCACCAGGGCTCCTTCCCTCTAGTCACAAGACCAAAGCAAAGCTCATTTGAAACCACAGAAAGCTAACATGCCTAAAAGGACTAGGCAATCTTTTATAAAAGCTGTTTTAATCATCAACCCCCAAACCTCTCTGTGCAGTCCGAAGCACATTTCTTCAGAGGCACTGGGAAGAGCTCTGGCATCAGCCAGCTGGCGTTTGAGCTTTGCTTCTATCCACAGCTGTAGCTGTGCAAGTTCCTGCCATACTCTCCTCATCTTTTGCCATTTTATGACCCAATGATGTTCCACTTTCAATTTGTGCCGATTCCATGTGTTATCAGGAATGGGAGGCATGCTGAAATCAAGGGAAATTTTTTTTAGGTGATACAGATTTTGATACAATTATATACGAAACACACATCCCCAATAGGCTCTGGTGAGAGGACTGCTGGGGTCGAGCCAGTTTACTTCGAGCCACCTAGTTACCCATGTCCCCTCCACCAGGTGGTCCCACATAGTACAAGTGGAATAGGTGCTTCCCAAGCAACCCAGGAGCTGAAAATGTTAGTAAGCTATATAGGTCACGAAAGGGTCACATTGGGAAGGATCTACATATAATCCCCTCCCTGGGGGATGAACAACAAAACAGTGGGTGAAGGGAGATGTCAGAGCGTGTAAGACATGGCAAAATAATAATTTTAATTATATAAATCATTTTTTGGAGGCTCATACACCTCCCCTCACGATCCATACATGCATCAATTGTATGCAGACCACATTTGCACACTTGTTGCCATCATCACTCTCAAAACATCCTACCTCCACTTAGGCCCCCAGTACCAGCACAAAATAATAATTTATAATAACTTATAAATTATCATGGGTTTATGGTTAGGGGGGAGGGAAGGGAAAAAATGAGGAGCTGATACCAGGACCTCAAGTAGAAAGCAAATGTTTTGAGAATGATGATGGCAACAAATGTACAAATGTGCTTGACACAATGGATGGATGGATGGATTGTAATAAAAGTTGTATGAACCCCCAATAAAATGATTTTTTAGGGCTGAGCCCCGGTGGCGTAGTGGTTGTGCGCAGGACTGCGGCCCACTGGGATGGAGGTTCAATTCCAGCTCCATGGAGCAAAGGCTGGGCCTCCTACTCCCACCACCTGAGGACAGTGATGCCCCCCAAAACAAAAAAAAAAGATTTTTTAAAAGGGTTAAATTGGGGATGATAATAATATTGCTTACCCCTTAGGTTATCTATAATGAGTAAACCAATTAATAGAAAAAAATAGAGACTACTTAAGGCAAGATTCCAAACATTTTCTTATTATTAAATTATCTGATTAGTACAAACAAACCTTGTAGTGTGTCCAATACATGGCCGATGTGAAGAGCGTACTTCAGCCTTGTAGGCGACCTCATGAGCAGCGTCAGTTCTGGTGGGAAGTTGCATCAAAGTTACTCTGGCTTTTACAAAACAATTTCGGTCCTTTTTTTGTTTGTTTTTTTGGGCATCGCTGCCCTCAGGTGGTGAGAGTAGGAGGCCCAGCCTTTGCTCCTGTGAGCTGGAATTGAACCTCTATCCCAGTGGGCCGCAGTCCCACACACAACCACTACGCCACCGGGGCTCAGCCTAATTTCGGTCCTTTTTATACAGAATGTCATCCAGACTTAAAAGAGACTTTGATCTCTCATGGTAAGTTAAGAATACTTCTGCCATTTTCAATTTTAGGTGGGGACTCTTCTTTGCCTGACCCTGGCTCAGTGCCTACAGCGTTGTACTTAACATAGCCATGACTTTGAGTTGACTCAAAGGCACCTAATGACAACTCCTTTCCATCATGTACCTTCACCTCCTGCTTTTCAGAGAAATTAGAGCCAATGATTTGGACTGCCCTCAACTTCACTGCAACTTCCAGTTTTATCCTTCTGCCTCAAATCAGTGTAATAGAGGTGATTTGTCTTCTCTTCAACCCCTCCTCTCCCCTGGGCTTCTCCATCCCTTGCCTCCTCCACCCTTTCCTCGCAATAATTCTCTCTCTCATGTTTGTAATTACTTCCTTCCTACTAGTTCTTAGCCTTTTGCATGCTCCCATGAAACCCATTTTCTCTTCCTGGAAGTCAGTTGCCTATCCACTGTCTTCCCTCCTGGACGCCATTCCGCACCTCAATCTTTCTCCAGTCTGGCATCAGTCCCTGCCTCCGCACGGGAACGCCTCTCGATGACACAGCTCTCTGCTGGACAGGTTGGTTTTGAGGTCCCCAAGGAGAGGTCACTCACGCAGTTGTTGTTGATGGGCTCCAACTCTCTTTTCATTTATATTCTCTCTCTCTCTCTCTCTCTCTCTCTCTCTCTCTGGTTTCTATTTGTTAGATGATGATGTCAAAATACCCAAGCATTGGGTGAATCTGCTCCAAAAGTGACAAAGTATTCAAGAGCAAAGATGTCACTTTGCAGACTATGTTGGTGGTGGTGGGGTGCCATCAAGCCTGGTCCCGCACTGTCCTTGCACTCTGGCTGCACTTCTTCCAAGATGAAGCGGCTTGTTCTTTCAGCAGGCCTTTCCAGTGTCTTCCCCAGTACCAGAGACAATGCTGACTCCCTAGAAAGCCCAGTCTTTCTCCAGTGGAGCTGCTGGTGGATCGCAGCCTAACTACTACCACGCATAACTACTACCCCACCAGGACTCCATTATTCATGACTTACATAAGAGGTTAAACTCTGACCACTAGATTTATGGAAGGCTATCGTCTACAGTGAGAGGCCTAAATCCATTTTGAGTCTTTATATAAATCCAACCTTCCATAAGCTCTTTCTGATCAGATGGCCATGTCAAAATACTCAGGCAGCATGTGCCTGACAATGGATTACTGTGCCTTCCCTGGCCACAGCAGACGGGCAGTCTCACCTGCAGGGGCTTGCCTGGGAATGCCCTGAAGGGAATTGGGGTATCAGGATCACATGGTCATGAGCCTGTCCCAGACCAAGGTGGTTAGACCAAGCCCAATCCTGTAGGTTTTGCTAACTGCAGTCTGTCCCAATCATGTTCCTTTCCTGATTCTGTACTCCTGGATATGACTTTGATTAATCCAGTCCCTGCCAATCAGGAGTTTATGACACATTCCTTTTGTTTTCCATCTATCATGTGCCATGTATGTCTTCATGAACTCTTTGGACACTACTTGGTCTCCTGCTGATGGTCTCTCTCATTCATGAATTTTTAAAGACTAGATTTTTTCACTAGACACTATTAAGTTGTAGGATAATTTGTTATGTAGCAGAGATAACTAAGGCAAATATCTTTTCCCGTATCAACTCATTTGCCACATGAAGAGGCAGTAGGAAGAGTGTGAGTTTTGTAATCAGACAAACTTGGCTTTCAATCTTTCACCTGGGACATTTTTTTTCCCTCGGAGACTCCATTTCCTCCTTTGAAATGGTTACCCGGCATATTGTTGTCAGGTGCTGTCGAGTGGGCTCTGACTTTCTCCTCCTGTAAACAGTTACAGTCGTGGAAACTCACAAGGGGGTCTCTATGAGTCAGTTTGGACTGGATGGCAGTAAGTGTCATTTGGTGTTTGGACGTCCGCCATAACTTGATGTTTACATCACTCTTTGTCTGATGAACTATTCATATCCCTCCACTGTGATTGTAAGAGATTCACTGGAGACTTGATCCATGTTTGATCCCCACAAATTTGGTTTGATCCCCACAAATTGGTTGGGCTTGTGCAGCAGATTTTACCCAATGTAGTATGTCACTTAATTTTTTGAATGTTGTTTCCCTGAACTTTGTGGAGCCAAGTAAAATGAAATCTTGAGCAACATCCATTGTTTCTCCATTTATCACGATGTGGTGATTGGTCCAGTTGTGAGGATTTTGGTTTTCTTTTTCGTTTTTTTTTTTTTGGGGGGGGGGCATCACTGCTCTCGGTGGTGGGAGTAGGAGGCCCAGTCCCACTGCTGGAATTGAACCTCCGTCCCAGTGGGCCGCAGTCCCACGCACACCCACTATGTCATCGGGGCTCAGCCCTAAGATTTTGGTTTTCTTTATTTAAATCCACACCGAAGGCTGCAGTCGTTGATCATCAGTGTTTCAAGCCTTCTTCACTTTCAAAAGTGCCTCAAAGAGTCTTGACAGTTGCTATATAAATGGCCCTCCCATGAAATCCTCCTTGAAGAGCAGTGGTCCATACCTGAGAGGGCAGGAGATTGTGGGGACCTCTACCTTACTAGATACTAAAAACTGTACAGTTCAAATCTGGCATTTTCTCATACTCTGTAATTTTGTGCCAGTTCATGAAATGTGTATTTACACAAAGTATGTTGACACAGATATAGGGACTTACACAGGCAATTCTTTAAAATGAAAAACAAACCCCTGCCACTGAGATCATCCAGTTTAGGATTTACAATACATAGGATAAAGTTAGGGGAACCAGCGCCTAACACACCATTACGGGTCTGGTAGGCACAATTGTACAGAGAAAATAGATAAAGATTATAATAAACTCATAGAAAATATGAGAGAAATAATGGAGCCAGACACATGTCATGGTAGCATGCTCACCTCCTGGGCGGCCATGATCTCAACGCCCAGTCCATGCATAGCATCGGCAAGGAACCTGGAGCCCAATAGCTCTGGGGGGAGGGCAGGCCCAAGCGGAGGGAGCAGGTCAGAGGGATCTGGTGGAGGCAGCCAGGAAGCTCCAGGGGGAGCCCCGGGAAGCCAGGTGGAAGGAATCAAGTTTATTGCCCACCCAGGTTTTTATCCAACTCCTGCACGTGATTTCAGATAACCACATATCACAGGAAAAGGCCATACGATAGGCATACACATCACAGAAAGGGGATGAGCTAGGGGTGCACGTGTAATACCAAGGGGAAGGACTACGGGTATACATGTGACAAGGAGGGCAGACCCTAACCTTGATCATCTTTGGGTGGGCTTCACCTCCGGGCTCCTACAAGAAAGTAGCCCACTACTATCCTTATCAGAAGGGAGTGGGCCTTGCTTTGGGTGGGACAGACTGATTGCTCTAGATGGCTGATAACCCTTAGGGGGAATAACTCCTGACCTACTCGGTTGATCTCCAAGTGTATAGTTATATGCCACATGTAGCAAGCAGGTTAAGTTAGGCATATATTGGGGGGAGACAGCTTGGGAGAAATCATTCTGTTCCTCACAGGAAAAGTGCCGTATATACTTGAGTATAAGCTGACGTGAATAGCCACCGAGGCACCTAATTTTACCACTAACACTGCATTAAAATGTGCTTTACTGCAGCCCACTGGGATGGAGGTTCAATTCCGGCTCCCAGGAGCAAAGGCTGGGCCTCCTACTCCCACCACCTGAGGGCAGTGATGCCTAAAAATAAATAAATAAATAAATAAAATAAAATGTGCTTTAAAAGTTCTCTGCTTATACTAGAGAATATATGGCAAATAATACTGAAAGTCATAACCTAGCCAGATTGACATAATTTGGGGTATACAATAATTCAACTCACAATATCCTTTCACACACATTTAAAATAACGGCCTTCCTTCAGACTTTATACAAAGGCTGCCTTGCTTTTTCATAGACTTGGTGCTCCCAAGCTAGTTAAGAAAAATTTGTCAAAACTAGTGAAAGCAGGGGGCTCTGACTTCCTACTCCTTTGAGTACCTTGTGAAATTACTTCCCCTCCTTCAGCATGTCAGTAACCTAGGGCAGTCTCTGGAAACCCACTGAGGTATCTCTATCCTGCGTGTAATACACACGTAGAGGTGGAGCCGCAGGAGGGAGACAGAGCTCAGTTAGGGAGAAATGCACAGATAAAGGTTTTATTGAAGGTAGCGAAGGACTTTTGGGAAGGGAAGGGACAGCAGAGAAAGAGACAGACAGGAACATTGAACTCTGGGCGGTCCTGAGGCCCGAGAGTTAGGCCAGGGAAGCCACACCTGGTGCTGGAATGGTGGGATATATATATATGATTTGAGTTGAAGGCAGTGGATTGTTCTCAGTGCTGCGGTTGCTAGGAAACAGTGAGGTCATCTTGTCCCTGGGAAACAATACCAGGGAGATCTGTTCCTGGGTGAGGTAGGTTCTGGGGAGTGCTGAAGGCAGGTGCTATGAAGCTTAGCAGACCATCCGTGTTTTTGAGAGGCTGGAACAGAGAGTGCCTGGTCCTGGATTTGGCCCAAACAGTCACTATGTACAGAGACGACAGGCGCGCGCGCGTGTGTGTGTGTGTGTGTGTGTGTGTGTTTATTTCTTGGTTTCTTCCTCCCTGGACGGTCGTGATCTCTTCTCTCTTGGCCTGGAGTCACTTCTGGCGCTTGCGTGCTTCCTCGGTCTTAGAGTCTGCGGGCCTCAGCCTGGTCTGCCTTCAGCTTGTGGGTATGTTCCAGGAGGATCCGCTGAGTCTTGAGCACCTTCCCCTTCAGAGACAGCCTGTGATACTCATGGCAGTCCATCTTCTTCGACTCCCGCTATCTCCTGGCAGCCAGCACAGAATCCTCCTCCTCATCATCCATGTGACCTTCTCAGGCAGGCAAGCATGGCAGTACCCTGTGGCTTACCTCTGCCCAGATGCCTGCCCTCCAGCAGGGTAGAGTGTTTTCGTGGCACGGGGCCCGAGAATGGACAGTCGCGGACTTGCAGCTGATCAGTTTCCAGATTGGCTAACGGGAGTTGGCATTGGCAATTTCATTGGTCTTGTTGGGGTCCTACCAGAATGACTTCTTGCCACAGCGGAGCCTCCTCTGAAGCCCTCATGGCTGAGGCCGCAGCACTCCCAAGGCTATAAATATTTACCGAAACAGATAGCCTCAACTTTCTCGCACTGAGCAGCTGGTGGGTTTGACCTGCAAACCTTGCGGCAGTCCAATGCTTCTCTGATAGTGTCATCAGGACTCCTATCTATCTACATAACATTTAAAAATTACAAACTTCAAAATAGGTGCTATGATTCCAAATGTTTCTTTCCAAAAGATACAGTGAAATCCTGAAGTACCTGTGAGTGTTACCTTGCTTGAGACTATAGCAAAATAAAAAAATCATTTCAATGTGAAGGAGAGGGCGCTCAGAGTGCAGGTCCACAGCCCATCTGCAGACAATTGGACATCCTCTTACAGAAGGAGCCCAAGGAAGAGAGGAGCCTGTCAGGGTGCAGTATTGCACTGAGGAAACACACCTTTCCTCTAGTTCTTTAATGCTTTGACACACGCTATCATGATCCCAATTCTACTTTACAAGACCAGAGCATGTGCACATGTACAGATAAGAACTGGAAACACAAAGAATCCAGGCCAGATAAACCCCTCAGGACCAATAATGAGAGTAACAGTGGGCTGAGCCCCAGTGGTGTAGTGGTTGTGCGCGGGACTGCGGCCCACTGGGACAGAAGTTCAATTTCAGCAGTGGGGCTGGGCCTCCTACTCCCACCACCGGAGTGCAGTGATGCCCTCAAAAAAAAAAAAA